>CABHPQ010074124.1:0-17070 GCA_902168405.1 Peromyscus aztecus
ACCTCAGCTTCCCAACATGGCGGTGATACATTTACCGTCAGCTCTGGGAGCCTTTGTGGGTCTATGTTTCTATCAAAGCAGCGTTTAGCCCAGAAACCTATTTTTTTTTGTTTTGTTTTGTTTTGTACTAGGAAAGGCTAAATCCACCACGCAGCCCAATGTGCCACTTGCAGAGGCCTCATTCCCGCCACATTGCAGGTCGAGCGCACAGGCCAGGAACCCACAAGTAGCTCAAACCGGCAAGCTGCCGCTCATTTGAGAGAGATAATTAGGAAGCTGTTTTTAGCTCCGTTTTAGAATCTTTTCTCAGGTTTTAGGTGGAAATTCCTGCCCCACGTTGGGCGCCATTTGTGGCTAGAGTTTTCCTGCCTGGCCCACGGTCAGGACAAATCTCTTTCACCTGCCAGTCCCACAGCCGCTCAGACCCAACCAAGTAAACACAGAGACTTACATTGTTTACAAACTGTATGGCCGTGGCAGGCTTCTTGCTAACTGTCTTTATATCTTAAATTAATCCATTTCTATAAATCTAAACCTTGCCACATGGCTCGTGGCTTACCGGCATCTTTACATGCTGCTTGTCCTGGTGGCGGCTGGCAGACAGTCAGTGACTCCTTCTGCCTTCCTGTTCTTTTTATTCTCTCTGCTAGTCCCGCCCATACCTCCTGCCTAGCCACAGGCCAATCAGTATTTTATTAACAACACATTTGCCATACAGAACATTCCCACAGCAGAGGGGAAACCTTTTCCCCAGTTCAAGTGTTACAGCTCTCTCTGAAGGAAAAGGCATCTTGGCAGTCCACACAACAAACCTCACACATTTATTGGGAAAGATACAAGAGGGTGGTGCCTTCTGCTTAGAGAAGCAGCAAAGAAGTAAATGGGAGGCAGGCTTTATATAGGGTTTCTTGGGGGCAGTTTTAGATTTCCAAGGTGGGGATTGTGGGACTTCAAATTCAGGGATTGGTGGATTTTCAAAACCCAGACATAAGCACAGACTTTTTACCCTACAGTTAGCCTACACATAGTCTTCTAATGTTCAATGATCCCAAATTTATCATGAAGGAATGGAAGAAACACTTCCATTGCAAGTCAGTGTGAGGCCTAATGAGAACCAAACTATCAGAGCTGCATTGAAGCTAAAAGGTTTTTATTCAAGGCATGAACTGCCAAGTTGTCTCCAAGTGAAGAGAAAGCAACCCCACAAAAAAGGGAGTTGGGGGTTTTATAGGGTGGTCTTAGTTGAGTGGGGGAGCATTGTGTGAAAAGAAACTGCTGTAAGCAAAACAAAAATTTATGGGGGTACTTCTGGTCATAAGGATAGCAGGATATGAACAAGAGGACTTTGTTAGGAAAACAGGGTGTTGTAGTCAAGCTGCTCTGCTAAGAGTCAGATGACTTCTGAGACATGCAGAATGTTCCGTTTCTATTTCTTCTGAAGGGGCCAGGTCCCACCCAGGTGGTGTCTTCAGCAAGACCATCTTGGGAAAGAAAGCCTTACAGTCAGCACTGTGTGACAAAACTTTTCCTGGTGAGATGCAACATACATATCTACTCAACACAAGTAGCCCATGACAGACCAAAGTACAGATACCACCAAAGTCCAACTTGGAAAACCAATGAGTTTTATTGGAGTTAATTGTAAATAAGGAGCAGAAACAACTCAAAGGCAGCTGCATCTACAAATCCCACTCCAGCACAGGTGACAGCTCACAACCCTGGGAATCTGGAGCACAATGCACAGCCTGCAGGCAGTTCAACAGCTTGAGTATCTCAAGTGACTCATTTGATCTAAACTTCTTCCAGGTAGTCCAGCTGGTTTCTGATTCTTCCAGGAAGCTGGTCTGGTCTTAGGATCTTCTTTGCAGTTTGGCTGATCTGAGAGTCTTCTTTGTAGTTTTATTTCTTGCTCTGGGAGGGAGGAGCCTAGTGAATCTGGTCAATTTTAGGGACCCTGAAGATATTTGGAGTTGTTTACCTTCCTGCTTAAGGAGCTTCCCTGCAGGATGGACTGTTTCAATCTCAGAGGAAACTGTTATAGAACAGTCAGGCAGCAACAGAAGAATTTTAGGTGATTAATTTATTCTTTATTTCCTTATAACCAAAACCTATTGTAGTAGATCCAGATAATATTGAAACAAAACTGCCAAAGGAAACCTGTTGATACCTGGTAACTATTTTATATCCATTTGCTTTCCTCAAATAGATGTTAGTTCTACTGTTGTCCCTCACCCCCCAAAAAGAAAAATGCCTTTTGGAGCTGAGGATGTAGCTCAGTTGGTAGAGTACTTGGTTAATGTGTACAAGGCCCAGGGTTTGACTCCCAGCACTTCATAAACCAGGCATAATGATATAAACCTGTAATCCCAGCACTCAGGTGAAGTCAGGAGGATCGGGCATTCAAGGCTATCCTCAGCTACATAGAGAGTAGCCTAGACTATGTATGACCTGTCTCAAAAAAAAAAAAAAAAAAAGGAAAAAGATGCCTTTGTAAGAATGTGAGCAAGAAAATTCTGATAGTTCCTTGATGTCCAAATACCATTATTTGATAACAAATCTTTTTTTTCTTTTAAGTGTCTGTGTGATATGACTGCAGTCATGTGCATACAACTGATACAATCTAGGGCTCTTGATTGAGTTCATTTTCTCGGCTACTTAAAGAATTGAAAGGCATGAAAAAATCTCAAGGGCAACAGGTGGCAGCAGGAAAATCACAACCACCACAGAGAGAATCAGCAGTTGAAGAAAGGCTTTTGTTGTGAGTGAGGGGACATATACATACAACAGACACACAGAAAAAGGACCTTTGCAAAGCAGAGTGAACTTGGAAGACAAAAAATCCAGTCTCTTCTTGGGGGCTCGGGATTTTAAATCTCTGAAGAGCATTCCTTCCCTAATTTAGGGTTCATCAGTTTGAAGAAATATAGGATGGCTCATTGGCCCACAACTGTTCAGTAACATTGTTGAGCCAGTTCATCACCAGGGGAGGCTTGTATTAAGCTGCCAGACTTTAATCTCAAGTCAGGAGTGTCTGCCTACCATGGTGCACATTTGGAAGTTCTCATCCCACAATGGTACAACCTGGTGAATTCTGCCTAACCCTCTGTCTTAGTTAGGATTTTTAATGCTGTGAAGAGACACCATGACCATGACAACTCTTATAAAGAAAACATTTAATTGGAATGGCTTGCTTACAGTTTCAGAGGTTCAGTTCACTATCATCATGGTGGCCAGCATGGAGGGCTGCAGGCAGACATGGTGCTGGAGCTGAATGCTGTAACTTTTTTTTTTCTTCTTTTCTTTAGAGGCAGAGAGGCAGCAGAGAGGCAGAGAGACCGAATGCTACATCTTGCAGGCAACAGGAAGTCAACTGACACACTGGGCAGTATCCTTTAAGAAACCTCAAAGCGCACCCCCACGGTGACATACTTCCTCCAACAATGCCACACCTAATAGTGCCACTTCCTTTGGAGGCCATTTTTTTTCAAACCACCACACCCTCCCCTCCATACACCCTCCCCAATTCAATTCTTTTCTTCAAAGCAACATTTTTTTCTAAAGCATTCCTAGGAATCACTGTAAAAATGAAATAAAAAGGCTTCTTCTGTGGTTAAATACTTGAAGAATGCTAGTCTAGACACATGTAAATGGTTAGTTTCCTGCCAGTTTAGTTTTTCATATGTTAATATGAGATACAAATCTTTGTAGTATTATCCTGTTGCAAAACTGAACCTCTTTTGTAGACAAGCATTTCTTTGAGTGATTTTCCTCCAAAGAGACTTTCTGGAAATATGCTGTCTGAGAGATATTTGGTCCACAAAGGAGGGTAACAATTCTAAATTCCCATGAAGTAATTTAAGTGAACTCTCATTAATAGTAAAACCTTTTTAATAAAGCACTTTACAATTATAATGCGTACATCACCTATCATTTGATAGTGATTGCTTAGGACTTACATATGACTCACAAAATCAAATAATTGATTTTTTCTGTTTTATTAGTTATATTTACTTTAAAACATTTAAAATGTCTCTCTCCTAAAGTATACTGCCTTATTTTGAGTTTCAAAAGCTTCCAAGTATTTGTTCCTTTCTTTAAACTATCCTGTCTTAGTTTACGTCAACAGATCTACTAAAAAACATTAACTTAAATCTTATTCTCTTTAGCCATTATGGCATACAGAAAAATGAGTATTTTTTATGTAACAGTGACCAAGACTAACACTGAAACATAGTCTTCGGGGAAGAACTCTTGTGACAACTATGGTCTCATCTCTCATTTTGGAAATACAAAACCCTCCAAGTAGCTATTAGTGATTCTAAGTTTAATCACTTGGTTGGTGATTGACAGACCTTAGCAAGGATGTTACTTTTCAATAGCAATGGGTAAACCAATTGTAGGGTGACATTTGGGCAGCAAGTGAACATTCCATTACTCTACAGCCTTTTATTCAGTAATTTCAGCATATACTGATGGCAAAAATCCCCCTTTCCATTTTGTTATAATACACTTTTCTTCCTTACAATGTAACTCAGTAAATTGTGGTATTACATTTGTATTCAGTATCCAGAAATCATCTCAAGTTAATTTTAAAATAAAAATTAAAAAGTATTCACTTGTTAACAGAATTGTAATTTTATTAGCACCTACTTCCAACTCCTTCAGTGTTCTCTATCTTCACTGCTCATCAAGAAAATCTGAGATATGTGAAGCCTCAACCTACCACAATGGCATCCTAGACCAGTGAAGTTCAAAACCCCTAGTATAAGAGCCACAAATCAACATTTAAAATTCCACAGGTGATTTGGAATTTCCCTTGTGTAAATAAGGATGCGAACTGCTGTTCTTAGTAATCATATCATTTCTTAACATTTTAATATTGGAAAAAGTAGATAGTTTTGATACAGCAAAAATGTGAAAAGAGGCACTGGGAACAGAAAGGAGTGGGAGGAGGGAAAGAATGAAGGAAGAAGCCTAGCTTTTCTTCAAATTCTCCATTTCCTAAGGATAAAAGCACCACAGATCTGAACCATACTGCATGGTTTCTGGGAAATCAGGTTCAGAACTAAAAGTTTTCTCCAATGGCTCATGGTTATCTGATTAACTGAACAGAGAACCTATTTTAAATACTCTATTTCACAAAATCAACTTCTCATGACAAAAAAGAAAGGAAACTGCTAATTTAGGCAGCAGATTCATTTCCCTGCAAGGATGGCTAGATAAGAGCTTTCCTCTCAGATGAAACAAACACTGATGGTACACAAAAATTTCAAATTCATTTGCATATCACTTTTCCAGGAAGAGATTTGTAATATTTTTCCAACTATAAAAGTACAGCTTTCAAAAAAGAGCTTAACCCTTAGTTATGTCCACCTTTCTGGCAAATATGAAAGAATAAAGAGGACATTCTTAATAATTAACTACAGAAGACCTCTGTCTTCAAAAAATCACAAGCATACACCTTAAAACTACAGTACCTAGAATCATACAGCTCATTCTTTGCTGAACCATTAGATTCTTCCACTCGAATTATGTATGGCCTGCCACAATTCATGAGACATTAACCTCACAGATCCAGTAGCATGGGCTCTGGCCCAAGTGATGGGTCATATGGGGGAGTCAAAAACCTCAAACTGTTTACCAGTGTCCATAGTGATGAGAGGTCAAGGCAAATAAAGGTTCATATGGGGGAAGCATGTTATCAGAATGATGACACAGCAATGAGTGGGCTGCTCTTACACAGGTAGGCATCCCCTGGGTTCCTGATTTAAAAAAAAAAGATTTCACAGAGCCTTGGGTAGAGTGGAAATGTTGGAATTTATCTGTTGAGCCCACACAGGCATGCCAGAAAAAAGAGTGCCTCTGCCTCTCCCCCTTGGCCTTCTGTCTGATAGAGAATATCATAAACATTATAACTGCAGCAGCATACTCATCCTACCCTGTCCCTCGTGGGAGGCACACTTGGTCAAATGGTTGTCCAGAGTAGTAAGGATGCAGGGCAGAGCCATAGTGCCCCTATGGGGGATTAGAAGTGAACCAGGGGCTATAGGGTACTGATGGAATGCACTGTTCCTGCATTTCTGCCAGTAGGGGAAACAAAAATACCAACACATTGTCAAACACCAAGCTTCTCAGTGCCTTATATATTGACAATGATCAACCTCTCCATCAAAGAAAATCAATTCCATCACCTCTGGTAAAGAGACTATCATGTTATTTGACTCTGGGCACTTGAAACAAATCATGTGCCCTTCCAAACAGGTCTTGCTAATCAAATGAAAACAAATGCACTCAACAGTGTAACTGCCTAACCCTGTTATCATTTAGGTTGTGCATGGAAAGACAGCTGCTTTTTCCAGAAATCTTAATCTCCCATTTAAAGTCAGGCCTGCTTAGCTCTTCTTTTCTTGCAATGCTGGGGATTGAACCCAGGGCCTCACACATGCTCTATCACTGAGCTATATCCCCAGTAATCTCCCATTTAAGGTGAAGCAAAGATGCTGACACAATGAGGCGTCAATAAAGGTTCCCCAAAGTGCTTTAGGCTACTTAAGTGACCACTGAGTTAAACTGGAACTTGACATGTGCACATTGTGACTAATCACCTTCTGCACCAGCTCTACACAAACACAAGTGACCACATGGACCCTGACCAAACTTCAAGACAGACCTATAGATTTTTGTTTGTTTGTTTGTTTTTGTTTTTCGAGACAGGGTTTCTCTGTGTAGTTTTGTGCCTGTCCTGGATCTCGCTCTGTAGACCAGGCTGGCCTTGAACTCACAGAGATCCGCCTTGCTCTCCCTCCTAAGTGCTGAGATTAAAGGCGTGCACCACCACAACCCGGCGACCTATGGATCTTATTTCAGACAATGAGGGTAGAATCTGACTCTAGACTATTACCTATTACGACCTTTCAAAGGAACTCCAACCTGATAATCTTGATTATAATCACAAATAATCACAAAGAAAGCAGATGGGCCAGAAGTTAGCTACCAATCCACCAAAGAAGTAGTTGATGACCACTCCCCACCACATATCCAAAGGGGCATTGCAATAGCTTTTGCTATCACCATACCATTGATGTGGGTAAGACATAGGGAGAGTAACATGGCTACAGCCAGAATCACCATAAATGGCACAACTCCAAGAATGATACAGAGAACTATAAAACAGATGATATCTCACAGTTATCAATATATATTACAAGTAGAATAAGTAATATTGGCTTAAATAATACCAAAATGTAATGAGGTGAATCCTAAAGAGTTTTATACATCCAGTGGTAATTTCAGTTTTAAAATTCAATACGTCATTGTTAAGATATGTCAAAATGTAATTATCTTTAATGTATGACATTAAAAACACAGACATGGGATCATCTACGTATCTAAGAATTCATTTGGGGTAAAACTAATATTTAACAGGGAAGAGTTTTCTTTATACAAATAAATATACTCAATAAATACTTGAAATCTATTAAGTAGTAGGCCCTGTGGGTACAATGAAGATGACAGGAGACTTAGCTTTTGGAAGATGATTTCCTAATTGGAGTTGAGAACATGGTAATAGGCATTATAGCAAAATCTGAAGTGTATACAGACTTTTATTTTAAAGAATAATTCTGATGGAGACTGCATTTGATGGAAATAATTTATTTCACATAAATTATCATTGTCTTTCTAAATTCTGAATGCCTGGAACATCTCTTTAAAATTCTGGCTTGCCGGGTGGTGGTGGCGCACACCTTTAATCCCAGCACTCGGGAGGCAGAGGCAGGTGGATCTCTGTGAGTTCGAGGCCAGCCTGGGCTACCAAGTGAGTTCCAGGAAAGGCGCAAAGCTACACAGAGAAACCCTGTCTCGAAAAACCAAAAAAAAAAAAACTTTCTGGCTTATATGTTTGTTATATTTCATACTAACTGGATAAAGAAACAGTATTTCCATAGAGGAATACTGCTACCCCTAATATTTTAACAAATGTGAAGAATATTTCAAATTTCAAAGCACAGAAACCTTTCTATGAAATAAATATTTAACAGTTTCTTCCTTTTCCCACCTAAATCACTTGAAAACAGCCATGACGTGAGATGCAGTATGTGGTAATGGTGGAAAACATTTCTGGACTGGATCTTAATACCAAAAAATGACTCATCTGACCATCCAATAATGAATTTCTAGCAGTTGGTTTCCATAAAGACCCACCTATCAAATACAATGCCTACATTACTTCATACATCTTTATCAGAAGTTCATTTCATATTCAATCTTTTTAGTTATAGTATTTATACTGTCATTTTGGCAGGATAATTACAGCAAGTATAAAAACCTCTCTTGCCAGGCGGTGGTGGCACACGCCTTTAATTCCAGCACTTGGGAGGCAGAGATAGGTGGATCTCTCTGTGAGTTTGAGGCCAGCCTGGTCTACAGAGCAAGATCCAAGACAGCCAGAGCTACACAGAGAAAACCTGTCTTGAAAAAAATAAAAACAAAACAACAACAAAAAACAACCTCTTTGCATAATCTAAAATCAACTGAAAAAGAAAGCACATACCAAGATACCAAAATCTTTCATGCTTAAAGGCAAATGTATTTGGTTCCTTTCCATGTAACACATACTAAAGTAATTACATGCTGCTTTTCCATATCAAGTTAGGAAAAGGATCTTTATAGAGGAAAGGGAACATTCTTATTAAGCTACTCATTGACCAAGTAGTGAGGAGTATACTGGGAGAGTTAACATCTATTGTCTTTTCCAACATGTCAAGCTCATGAGAAGGCCTATATTAACCTTGTACCAGAAGAAGCCTATGGAAGCCATTCAGATTTGCTACAACAGGGAGGAAGCCATGGGAGGAGGGGAGGAAGAGGAGTATAGATTATACTATGTTTGAGTGTAAAGCTGCTGGCAAGAAAAAATAAATAAAATGAAGTTGTATTTCTTAGGATGCCATGCCAAGCAGAAAGCCTCCAAAAAATCCTCCAGTCACTAGAACATTCTTCTTTACAAATGACACAACCTGAAAAACAGAAGATTTTGATACAATGAGTTATTTTGCTAAGGATGTTGATCATTTCCATTACTAATGACTGTACGTATAGTCTTATTTCCTTATTTTCCAAAGCTGCCACCTTCCTGCAAAAGTTTCTATTCATCTGAGGTTTGGTGCATACATGGATAAGCACCCTGTATGGCTCTCTTATCAACTTATTATCTCCCCTGACCACTTCCCTTACAAAGTAAATGTGAAATATTATATCTTACATTCTGGCTTAATCATTTCTTTTTGTTTTTGCATTATGTGGCATGTGTGTGTACATGTATGTATAACAAATAACACATGTGCACATACATGTTGAGGGCCAAGATTGAAAGGTGTCTTCCTAGCTCACTCCCACCTTATATATTGAGGCAGGCTCTCTTGCTGGACCTACAGATTACCATTTGGCCTAGTCTGGCTAGCCAGCTTGCTCTGGTGATTTTTGCAATAGCCCTGGGACTGAAGAGAGGCAACCAAACTCACCTGGCATGTACATGAGTGCTGGGGATCCAAAACTCTGGTCTTTAGACTTGCATGGCAATCGCTTTACCAACTAAGCCATATCCCCAGACCTGGCCAAGTCATTTCTTAAACTTAAGCACAGTGTCTTCATTTTCCAACTAAGAAAGCCATTTGCACCATTACATTCCCATCAATGTCCATCCTCCTTGCACCATTATGCAAAGTCCACAGAGTCTTCACTACCACTGTATTTAGAGGTCCTGGTTAGCTTTAACTATCAACTTGACACAACCTACAATTACCTGAGAAGAGAATCTCAATTGAAAAATTGCCTAGATCAGCAGTTCTCAATCTATGGGTCATGAGTCATCCAAGACCATCAGAAAACACAGATATTTACATTAAGATTCATAACAGTAGCAAAATGAGTTATGAAGCAGCAACAAAAATAATTCTATTGTTGGGGGTCACCACGACAATACAACACGAGGAATTGTATTAAAGGGTCGCAGCATTAGGAACATTGAGAAACACTGAGCTAGATCATATTGATCTGGGCATGTGTGTAGGGGACTGTCTTGATTGTTAGTTGATGTAGGAGGGCCCATCATACTGTGGGCAGCACTGTTACCTAGGCAGGAGATCCTGAACTGTACAAGAAAGCTAGCTGAGCAAAAGGCCATCTGCCAACCAGCAAACAGCATTTTCTGTGGTTCTTGCCACATGGTCTCTGGCTGTGAATTAAGTTCCTTAGTCAGAGGTAATGCTGTGTGGGATAGCAAGCAGGCAGCAAAGATACATTCGTTTCTCTCTGCTCTCGATTTAGGTTTAATGTGATTAGCTGCCCAAGCTCCTGCCTTGACTTCCCCTCAACAATGGCCTGAACCTGGAACTGTAGGCTGAATAAACCCATTCCACCCTTAAATTTCGTTTGGTCAGAATATTTTATCCTAGAAACAAAAAGGAATCTAGGACATTATGTTTCCTTGCCTCACCTCCACTGCAGCCTTTAACTTTCCATGACTCCCACATTTCTTTAAACAAAGTACTACCAGAGGGAAACAAAAAAAATTTACTTACATTTTTTTACATGTACATCTGGGTAAATATGTATATATGAGTGCTGTGGGATGTTCTGTATGGCAAATGTGTTACTAATAAAACACTGATTGGCCAGTGGCTAGGCAGGAAGTACAGGCGGGACTAACAAAGAGAATAAAAAGAACAGGAAGGCAGAGGGAGGCTCTGCCAGCCACCGCCAGGACAAGCAGCATGTAAAGATGCCGGTAAGCCACGAGCCATGTGGCCAGGTATAGCTTTATAGAATGGATTAATTTAAGATAAGGACAGTTAGCAAGAAGCCTGCCACGGCCATACAGTTTGTAAGCAATATAAGCCTCTGTGTTTACTTGGTTGGGTCTGAGCGGCTGTGGGACTGGCAGGTGAGAGAGATTTGTCCTGACTGTGGGCCAGGCAGGAAAACTCAGCAACATATGAGTGCACATTCATGTGTATGGAGGCCACATATCATCTATGGCTATTTTCACTCTATATGAGGAAGTCTGATTATTGTGACAGAGACCATAACTCAAAAACTAAAAATATTTACCATCTGGCTATCTTCAGAAAAAGTCTACCAACCCATTATTTAAGCATTTTTATTAGTCATGTGCAGAACAAACAGAGTTTGGCTATTTCAAAGATAAGCAGGCACAGAGATAAAATACAACTCAAAATGTTCACATTGGCAGTACACCCCACCCACGATGGTACCCTTGTTCCTATAAGAAATAGTTAACAAAGCCTAGCGGTGGTGGCGCATGCCTTTAATCCCAGCCCTCGGGAGGCAAAGGCAGGTGGATCTCTGTGAGTTCGAGGCCAGCCTGGTCTCCCAAGCGAGTACCAGGAAAGGCGCAAAGCTACACAGAGAAACCCTGTCTCGAAAAACCAAAAAAAAAAAAAAAAGAAATAGTTAACATGCCAGGTGGTGATGGTGCATGTCTTTAATCCCAGCACTTGGGAAGCAGAGATAGGTGGATCTGTGAGTTTAGGACCAACCTGGTCTACAGAGCAAGTTCTAGAACAGCCAGGGATGTCACACAGAGAACCCCTGTCTCAAAAAACCAAAGGAAAAAAAAGAAAATAGTTAACACAACTACTATCTTCATTTCCTTTGTATTCTCATTCACTGACAAAGGTCACCAAATATTTCAATTACAAAGCTTTACAAGAGGCTGGAGACACAGTTCAGTAGTTAAGAACACTGGCTATTCTTCCAGAGGACCTGGGTTCAATTCCCAGCACCCACATGGCAGTTCACAACTATCTGTAACTCCAGTTCCAGCGGACCTGCTACCTTCTTCTTGTCCCTTCAAGCACCAGGTACGTACATGGTGTATAGATATACATGTAGGCAAAACACCACATAAAAAAATAAGGTAAAATTTTTTTTTAAAAAAAATGCCTTCTTCAGTTTCTCAGAAAATTGAGAATCAATTTTACTCAAGACGAAGCTATATCACTCTTGGGCATATACCCAAGGAAAGCTCAATCATATGTAGCTGAAAGTTTTCCTGTGTTCCGCTCGGCTGTCAGCCAGGACAAATCTCTCCCACTCGTGTCCTCCAAGTAAACAGACAGAAGCTTATATTAATTATAACTGCTTGGTCATTAGCTCAGGCTTATTACTGACTAGCTCTTACACTTAAATTAGCCCATAACTATTTATGTATTGCCATATGTACCGTAGCTTTACCTGCGTCCCATTACATGTTGCTCATTCGGCGGCTAACTGGTGTCTCTGCCCACCTTCTTCCTGTCTTTCTCTTTCTTTCTCTTTGAATTTCTCACCTGCCTCTAAGCTGTCATGCCATAGCCCAAACGGCTTTATTTATTAACCAATCAGAGCAAAACATATTCACAGCATACAGAAAGACATTCTCCCATCAATCATAACACAAGGACACTTGCTCAACTATGTTCATAGCAGCATTATTCATAATAGCCAGAACCTAGAAACAACCTAGATGCCCCTCAACTGAAGAATGGATAAAGAAAATATGGTACATATATACAATGGAGTATACTCAGCAGTAAAAAACAATGACATCATGAAATTTGCAGGCAAATTGATAGAATGAGAAAATATCATCCTGAGTGAGGTAACCCAAAATCACAAAGACAAACATGGTATTTCTCATTCATAAGTGGATACTAGATGTAAAGCAAAGGATAACCAGACTACAACCCACAGCTCCAAAGAACCTAGGTAACAAGGAGGACCCTAAGAGGGATGCATGGATCACCCTGGGAAGGGGAAATAGATGAGATCTCCTGAATAAACTGGGGGTAAAGGGGGATAATAGATGGTAGGATATGGGGGATGAGAACATAAGGGAACAGGATGGTCGAGCTGGAACAGGGATGGAGTGGGAGAGCAATGAAAGAGATACCTTGATAGAGGGAAACATCAGGGGGATAGGGAGAAATCTGGTTATGGTGATATTTTAACAGTACTGAAATGTGATTTGATTTGTATGTTAATATATAAAGTTGCCTGGGGGTCAGAGTTAATAGCAAGTCATAGCAGAAATTGGGCAGTGGTGGTGCACGCCTTTAATCCCAGTTCTTAGGAGGCAGAGCTAGGTGGATCTCTGTGTGTTCAAGGATACAGCCAGCATGGAGACACACACCTTTAATCTCAATACCAACCATAGAAGACCTGGAGGTCTATACAGACAGGAAGTGATGAGGAGGTCATGTGGTTGGGTTTACAACCAATGAGAAGGCAGAATAGAAAGTCTATAAAAAAGACAAACAGACAGGAAGTAGGTTTCTACTGAAGAGGACAACAGCAGCAGTGAAGGGTAAGGTTTTTAGCTCTGACCTCTTGGGTTTTCATCTCTGCATTGGCTCTATGTTTCTTATTTAACAAGACCATTCATCTACATTTGGCGCCCAACGTGGCCAGAATTCATTAAAAACTGCTTGGCTTGGCTTGGCAGTGGGTCTGGTTTCCTGCCTAGGCGGCCCGGCTCCCTAGCTCGGGCCCAGCTCGGCTTAGGTCTCAGGACCGACTGACTGTAGCTACAAGCCGTTACCACAGCTGGAGCTACTTGCTTACAACCGGTGCTACAAACAACTCAGGCCTGCACTGATGGAGCTACCGCTAATTGCAGTGGTCTGAGCTTAAGGAAGCTGGAGCCCAGGCTAGACTTGGCTCAAGTGGGAACACATGGCTGGATTTAAGCCTTTAGCCAGAACTTGTGGCTACGCTTTCTTGCTCTTCCTCTGTCTCTGTCTCTGTCTCTGTCTCTGTATCTCTCTCTCTCTTTGGATTCACACCTCAGACACTAGGTAGCTGTTTTGAAATTCCCTCGGATTTCTACTGTTCTACGCAGTCTTGGTAAGTCAATTAAGATATCAGATATTTTAAAGGAAACTATTTAAAAGAGAAATTTTTTCCACATTTAAAAAAAATGGGTTTTATGTGTACATTGGAAGAAAATTGGGCTTTGTTTGAAATTTTAGGCAGTCTGACAATGGAACAACTATATGAGAAGATTAATGTTGATCAAATTAGGCACTTTATTAATTTCTTATCCTTATATTACTATTTGAGAAGATAGTCAATTTAAGTGCCAGGATAAAAGTTTTAAAAAAACGTGTTAAACCTATTAAAATGAATTATAGAGAAATTCAAATTCAGACAGAAGAAATTAACAGTGAAGTTGTTTCAAGATTGGATCATAAGGTTACAGAAAGAAAGCCTGTTTTCACACAATCACCCTTAATTTATCTGGTAACCATACAGCAGTTATCTGATCAAGTGAATACACAAAATATTTGGACTCCAACTGAAATGTTAAATTTACAACAGTATAAGGAGGCAATAGTATCTTATGGCATGCATTCCCCATATGTAAAGCAAATGTTAAACACCTGGTTAACTTATAATTGGATTATACCACAGGACTGGCGGGAGCTAGCACATGCTGTTATGGAACCTGGACAACAGCTCCAGTGGCAAATGTGGTTCAAAGAGGAAGCTAAAATCAGAAAAACAATGGAGGGATAAAGGAATACAAGTCTTCCAGGATCAGCTTGTTGGAGAAGGCCAATATGCTGCAGTACAAACACAATGTTTATATGATATCCAAACCTTAATTCTATGTGGAATGGCATCCTTGAATGCATGGGACAGAATTGAGGAACCAGGAAGAAAAACTGAGTCATTTACAAAGTTTATACAGAGCCCAAAAGAATCTTTCACAGATTTCTTACAAAGACTGGCTTCAGCAGTAAAGAGAATGGTCCTGAATTCAGAAACTAGTCCGATAATAATTGAGTCTTTGGCTTTTGAGAACGCAAAGGCAGCATGCAAGAGAATAATCAGGCCGTTAAAGGCAAGATCTGCACCCTTGGAAGATTGGATTAGAGACACAGTTAATGTTGAGGCTCATGACCAAGATGATATGTGGGTAGGAGAAGCAATTTGAAGAGGTTTGAGGAATGTTAGATGTTGTGGATGTGGAAAGCAAGGACATTTGAAAAGGGACTGTAAACAGGGCATTCCTAGAAAAAAATGTTTCTTCAAGGAACAATGGCAACAGAATGCCCCTTCCTTCTGGAGTATGCAGAAGGTGTGGTAAGGGAAAACACTGGACCAATGAATATAGATCAACAAGGGACAGGCAAGGTAATCCTTTGCCTTGATCTTCGGGAAACTCCCAGAGGGGCCTCAGGCAGGCCCCTACAGCAAATCCAGTTCAGACCTTTCCTGCAGTTGTAGAGGAAACCCCTACTTAGAGCAATTAAATAAGCAAATGCCTATTGGAATAAATCATGCTGGTCGGGATGATGAAACAGAGAGAATAGAAAATTCAGGAGAAAACATAAAGAAATTTTTTTAGCAAACGTCTATACATGAACAAAGACCAAAATTAACAATAAGAATAAATGGTGTTGTTGTCTGGTCTGGTAGACACAGGTGCGGACGTTACCATAATTACACCAAAATTTTGGCATCCAACTTGGCCTCTTCAGGAGGTAAATGTACAACTGTTAGGAAATGGAACATTATCTCAAATGAAACAGAGTGCAAGATGGCTAGAATGTATAGGTCCAGAAGGACAGAGAGGAAAATTAAAACCATATATGGCTAACATAGCTGTGAACCTGTGGGGTCGAGACCTGTTGCAACAAAGGAATACTCAGATTAACATCCCTCCAATCTCAGAAACAAATCATAAACTAGCACATGTTTCTGAGAGAAATATTAGAAGGCATTATTCTGAGTGGTCACCAGCCATCCATGTTATACAAGAACAGGGCACAACAACTGATGATCTCCCAGGGACACCAACAGCTCTACCTTTAAAATGGTAAACAGACAAGCCTGTATGAGTTCAGCAATGGCCTTTAACAACAGAGAAACTCCAGGCTTTAGAAGAGCTGGTAGAAGAGCAGTTAAATGCTCAGCATATTGAAGAATCAACCAGCCCTTGGAATTCTCCTGTATTTGTTATTAAAAAGAAATCTGGTAAATGGAGAATGGTAACAGAACTTAGAGCAATTAACAAAGTAATTCAGCCAATGGGCTCTCTACAATCTGGAATTCCTTTGCCTACTTTGTTACCAAGAGGATGGCCTCTCATAGTTATTGATTTAAAATACTGTTTCTTTTCAATACCCTTACAAGAAAAAGACAGAGAAAGATTTGCCTTCATGGTGCCTACTTACAATAATTCTCAACCAGTTAAAAGATTTCAATGGAGAGTCCTCCCAAGGGAATGTTGAATAGCCCAACTCTGTGACAATATTTTGTACAACAGCCATTGGAAGTGGTACGTAAAAAATTTCCTAAATCTATAATTTATCATTATACGGATGATATTTTACTAGCTGACTCAAATGCAGATACTTTAGAAAGAATGTTTGAAGAAGTAAAGAAAATTTTGCCTTGCTGGGGATTACAAATTGCTCCTGAAAAGATACAAAGAGGAGATTCTATTAATTATTTAGGATATAAAATAGAGCTACAAAAAATTAGACCCCAAAAGGTGCAAATTTTAAGAGACATAATATAAACTCTTAATGACTTTCAAAGATGATTTGGAGACATTTCTCATCTACGAACTATTGTTGGGGTGAAAAATGATGAACTGAATAATTTGTTCAAAACCTTAGAAGGTGACAAGGACTTAAATAGTCCAAGAGAATTATCACCTGAATCTGAGAAAGAATTGGCCTTGGTAGAAAAGAAAGTACATGAAGGACACATGGAACATATTGATCCAAAGCTGGATTGCATTTTGGTTATTTTACCTTCTAGGCATTCTCCTACAGGAATATTAATGCAGAGGGAAGATATTATATTGGAATGGATATTTTTACCAAATAAACCGAATAAAAAATTAAAAACTTATGTGGAAAAAATCTCTGACTTGATTTGGAAAGGAAAATTGAGACTTCGCCAATTAGCAGGAATAGACCCAGCAGAAATTGTCGTACCTTTAACTAAGGAGGACATTGAAAAATTATGGGCAGAAAGTGAACCTTGGCAAAGAGC
>CABHPQ010074167.1:6452-45817 GCA_902168405.1 Peromyscus aztecus
AGAGAGAGAGAGAGAGAGAGAGAGAGAGAGCGAGAGAGAGCTATATATTTATAAAAACTGAAAACCTGTTATTTTCAGTAATATGGATGGATCTTGAGGTAATAATTTGAAGTATTCTAGGCACATCAGACATCACCAATGATGGCAATCATACCTGGAGTAATAAAAAATGTGGTTGTTTCTACTGGGAAGCAATTTCTTATGATTTCCTGTAGTTTCTCTTTATCTTGTAAGCAAAGGTGGTCCTGACTACCTTTGTTTGTGTTATTTATTAAGCAATGCTGTTTACCATGTGAGAAAAGCCACAAGGCACAAGAAAACCCACTATAAGAGTTTGTTAGGGGAAGGGGAACAGAGGGGAGTGCTTAGGCCTATAGGAACGATTGTGCAGGAAGAAGGGGGAGGGGGTATGTGGGACCTGCTTTGATGGATTCCCCCTGCACATGTGCCTATGGGCTCACGTAGCTATGCCACACATGCGCATAGATTATGTGATCATGCTGTGTGCAAATTACGTGACCTCACAGCACATGGATTACATAGGATGTAAGGCCCTGGGATGAGTAAGCATTTTGCCAGTGCATGTGCAATCATGGGGGAGTGGCTAGGAATTCTAACAGTTTGGGCTTATCTTTTCATGTTTTTTGTTTGTTTGTTTTTGTTCTTGTTTTCTTTTTTTTTAGTCAATACATACTGTAACAAGTTGTTCTCTGTCCCACCAGCCAGCTCCCAAATAATGACAAGAAGACTTATTATTAATTATGAAAGCTCAGCCGTATCTTAGGCTTGTCCCACTAGTTCTTATAACTTAAATTAACCCATTTATTTTAATCTACATTCTGTTGTATGGCCCATTACCTCTCCATACTGTTTATGCTGCTTGCTCTGCATCTAACTGGCGACCCTGCCTTCTTCTTCCCAGAGTTCTCTCTCTGCCTGGAAGTCCCACCTATACCTCCTGTCTAGTTATTGGCCATTCAGCTTTTTATTACACCAATCACAGCAATACATTTTCACAGTGTACAAATACCCCACAATACATACAGTCTGGGAAGATTGAAAGAATGAATGTCTCCTGAATGCTTTAAAGTCTCAGACTATTTCACCACCTTATTAGATTTCTTTTACTGTATAGCTCATTATTATACATTTACAAACTTGAAGCAACATTCATTTATTAACTCAGTGTTCTATGTTAGAAGTCTGATGTTGTATAATTAGTTCTCTACGTGGGGCATAACAAATGCTGAACTAAGGCACGCACCAAATTGATTACTTATCTTAAAATTCTAGAGAAAAATTACCTCTCAATGTAATACATATTATGTCCAAACCTGATAAATTTGAGGCTGATCTTAATTCCTATAAACCACTCATATTCCATATCATTGTGGCAATCTCTGTATTCAAAATTAGCAATAGAAAATGGACACCTTTAGAGACATTTCACAGCCTTGATGCAGCAGGGAGGGGCTTGGTCCTGCCTCAACTGAATGTACCAGAATTTACTGACTCCCAATGGGAGGGCTTACACTTTTGGAGGAAGGGATGAGGGGCAGAGTGGGGGGGGAGGTTGGGGGAGCAGAAGGAGGGATGAGAGGGAGATCTGTGGTTGGTATGTAAAATGAATTAAAAAATTTATAAATAAAAAAAGAAAATGGACACCTTGTTGAATAATTTTCATTCAAATGTGTTTGACTTCTCTATCTCTTAATACTAGGTCTAAGTTATAGGCTTCTGTAATTAGGTCAAGAAAACATTGATTACATCTTTTTCTTAAAGTCAATTTATCATATAAGATGGTGTATGGGAGCATAATAAATATTCATAGTTCTGATGATTATAAAGAGGAAGTACATACACATCTAAGTCAAAGATTGATGGTGACTTCCTGAAATTTATGCCGAACAAAGGCATCACAAAAGAAGACTTCTCTAAGCTTAATATTTCTCCTTTGTAACACAATACTGTGATAGTGTATGTTTCACCTGGTCCTCCTTTCATTGCTCCATGGAACATGATGCTCGATGAATATTTTAAACATTTGGACCCTCACTACTGCTATGCCTCTGAATAATATACCAGCATACAGGAACCTAATAGCTTCTGTCAGCATTTCTTAAAATGTGACATGCTGAATTGTTATCTTGCAAATAGGATAAAATGTCGGATCTTTCATAGGTTTTGACAGCTCCAAAAAATAGAATGCTGGCTTAACATGTTTAAAATTTGGTTTCAATATGATATAATTTCAAGATCACATGCATCATAGATTTTTAGAATGCTTATGAATGCTTTAAAGTAAATGAAAGTATAATCAGTTTACATTTTGAAAAGACTCTCAAAGCTTTTTCAGTTCATACATTTCAGCTCAGTACAAACTAAATTAGTCTAGATATTGGAAGACATTATATCATCAAAGTGTATAAAATACACTAGTATTTGAAATAATATTTGGCAAAATATTAATCTGAAATTATCAATAAAGCACAGGAAAAATTGATGTTTCTATGTCTTAATTTATCATGATACAATATGAACTTCAAATTTTTACCTGAAATTGACTAGAAATGGCAAATAATTGATGAAAACAACTGATGTGCCTTAGAAAATATTAATAATATGCATTCAATATTTTAATAAACAGTCTAATATAGAGAAACTGTAATGTGGTTGAATTATGTTCTAATAGATGCCCATTGTTACAGACATATAAAGAAATCTCAGATTATTATTAATTTAGACATAATTTTTTAGCTCTTTCAATTACAGATATTGTTACTACAAACAATTCATTTTGTAGTATAAACTTCATACAAACAGATTCAATTATAACAAGTGCCATAGTTGTAATAAATAAAAAGAATCCAAATCACATATCACTTAGATGAGATGAAGAAGCATATGCTTTATTGTGTTATGTAAGAGTGATAGATAAATAGATGATAGATAGATGATAGATAGATAGATAGATAGATAGATAGATAGATAGATAGATAGATAGATAGATAGATGATAGATAGATAGTTGTTCCCTTGAGAAAAAGTCCCTGTAGTTTATTTTCCAGAGAATCTTAGGCTAAAGCAGTAAACAAAGCAAGAAGAAAATTACATCTGCAAGGAACTTCCGGACTAAACAGCCTTCTTTCAAAAGACTGGCAGTTTCTTTTGGGTACAGTTATGTGTCAAAGCTATAATTTTCCATTTACTTTTATTTATTGTTGTATATGTAGGATGTTTACCCCAATTTGATGCCATTTGCTCTTTGTCAGAGAAAATCTTCCTGCAGACACATATAGACTACAATTATTCCCCTGATGCAAGTTATATAAATGGCCCCCGTCATTCTTCTTTTGACACTGTTCACTTCTCCACACAGAAATCAGTTGTCAAACGACTGAAGTCCTATATAATTCAGTTCTAATGGATTGTATATGGCAAGGGTGATTCAAACTGCACTAGTTCAAAATACCTTTCTCCAAACTGCCATTGTAGCTGAAAAGATGAAGTTCTACTGTGATTGCTGTTGGAATGGGTGTTGTGGCAGTCTTTGGTTTCTACAGGATGCCTAATTTGAGTAAAAACACATAGATCACAGATGAGCTGGAAGGCCCAGATGCAAACTATTGGGTGTAAGATGATTTAAACAGCAGTTGAAGTTGCACATTTTTCACCGTGAAGCAGTTCTGTTTTGATCCATTTATTATCAGTTTACTATAGTACTGTATTTAAATACATTTGTTCACATACAGAGTGCACCTTCAGTTGGGTGTGGGATATGGCATCTCACAACTGAAATCCCAAAACCCAGATGGCTATGGCAGGAAGACTAAAATGAGTTAGAGACCAATATAGGTTATTTAGTGAGTTTGAGGCCAGTATGGTCTACAGTAAGTCCATGGGTTAAAAAATGTTTTTCACCTTCTCCTCAAGAGCTACATACATCTCAAGTAGAGAAGTAAAACATTTTACATGTTGATTGTCAGGAGCCTAGTACACTGTTAGTACATGCTAACCCAATGGTCCTTGCTAAAAAGCAGTATGATTAGCCACTGTTGTGGGACCATTAGATCCCTTTCTAAGACAATTGTGCCCACACACTAATGTCACCTGTTGGGCTCAGTTGACTCTTAACAGTCATGAATAGTTATATTTGTCTCCAGCATGAATCAGTACTTTAAAGTACCATAAAATACAAGTAGCCAGGAAAAGTCTGACAAGAGAGATAAGGTTTACCTCCTGAATACTCCATATGATGTGAAAGTTATTTTATCTTTTTGATCATCCAGCATATGAAAGATTTGAGTTCTTATTTTTTTTCTCCAGACACTTCAGTTCTAAGAAAACCTTGATAGATTTTTCAGAGTCATTTTTATTCCGAGGAGATGAAACACAAGTGAGAGCAAACAATAATCATATCCACAAAAACCACTCCATAACATCTATGTCAGAATTTCTGCTCCTGTGAATATGTCACATGATATTACAAAGAAAAAAGTAAGGCTACAGGTAGAATTAATTTTGTAACCAGATGGTCTTAGACATCTTGGATTATCTGGATGGGCTCTTTGAACTGACAATATCCTTTCTAACTGTTAGAGGCAGGTAGATAGGAGAGAAACAGACAGGAGCATGAGAAGGACCCATGCATTTGGGATACTGACTGAAGAAAGAAGGAAGCTGTCATTAGCGAAGGAACATAGGCATCCTTTAGAAGCTGGAAAAGACAAGACAGCAGATTCTTCTTTAGAGCTTCTACAAGAAATGCAATGCTATGATGACCTTGAGTTCAGCCCTATTAGATCTGTTTCATACTTCTGCTCTTCAGCAAAGAATAAGAACAGATTTTTGTTATTTTTTAAAGATTCATTTTATTTTATGTATATGATTATTTTGCCTGCACACACACACACACACACACACACACACACACACACACACACACGTATGTATGCATATACAGAAAGATAAAAAGTGTTGGGACAACTGGAAGTGTAGTTATGAATGCTTGTGAGCCACCATGTGGATGCAGGGAAGTGATCCCAGGTCCTTTGCTACAGCAGCAAGCCTCCCTTTTTTTTTAACTGCTGGGCAATCTCTCTCTCCAGCCCCATTTTTTTAATTAAATTTTTTTCATTTGTTTTGAACCCCACTGCAGCTTTCCCTCCCCACTCCTCCCACTCCCTTCCCCCACCTTTCCTCTGGCCCCTCCTCAATCCAATCCTCCTCTGTTCCTGTTTAGAAAGGAGCAAGCCTCCCATGGGTGCCAACAAAGCATGGCTTATCAAGTGGAGATAGGACTGAGCTCCTCTCCTTGTATTAAGGCTGGGCAAGGTAATGCAGCATTAGGAAAAGGTTCCCAAAAGCCAGCCAAAGCATTAGGGAAAGGCCCTGTTCCCACCACCACAAGTCCCACAAGTAGACCAAGCCATACAACCTTCACACATATGCAGAGGGCCAAGGCCTGTCTCATACAGGCTTCCTAGCTGTTGGTCCAGAGTCTGTGAATGCCCATGAGAAGACTATGTTAGTTCTGTGGGTTTCCTTGTGATGACTCTGATGTCCCTGGCTCGTACAATCCTTCTCTCTCTCCTAACAGAATTTCTTGGGCTTGGCCCAGGGCTTGGCTGTGGATCTCTGCATCTGTTTCCATCAGTTACTGGATGAAGGCTCTTTAATAACAATTGAGGTAGTTACCAATGTGATTACAGGAGATGGCCAGTTCAGGCTACCTATCCACTATTGCTAGGGATCATCCTTGTATATTTGTGGGGGTTCCCTTGCACCAGGTTTCTACCTGACTACAAAATGCCCCCCACAACAAGACATCTCTTTCATTACTCTCCCCCTTCATCCACTCCTCAACCAGATCCCTCATGTTCCATTTCCACCTATCCCTAGTCTACTCAGGAGACAGCCACTAAATTCATTACAATAATAAGAAACTATAACATTCATTTAGTTGGATTTTTGTAGTCATATTCACTGTGAAATCATTTGAATTATGATTGTTTTTTAAAAACACTATTCACATTGTCAGTATACATAATATAATAAAGATTCTTTAAAAGTAATTTCTGTATCAGGTTATGAGTGTTTCTAAAGAACTAGAAAAGAAATGAAAAAATTTATTTGATGACACATATCTCCCAGAGTCATTTAATTGTATAATTACCTGATCTGCAGCTTCTAAAACAAATCAGTGTTCATAGTAGTTTCAATATTGGATGAGAAGGGATATGCTGTGGCCCTTCCTAAGCTTCACACCTTCAGTAAAGATAAATATTACATAGCTTTGTCATGACTGAAAAAATACACAGTAATTACAAACTGAATTCTATCTGTAGCTTTACTTTTTTCTTTGTAATATCATGTGACATATTCACAGGAGCAGGATTCAGACATAGATGTTATGGAGTGATTTTTGTGGGTATGATTGTTGTTTGCTCTCACTCATGTTTCCTCTCCTTGGAATAAAAACACACTTCCCTCCAGCAGCTCTTGCTTTATAGCTTTATCTGATCTTCCTCCAAAGCTTAATTTGTGTTTTGATCTATTTGCTATATCAAATAGCAGCTTGTATAGTCACTAGATATTTCTCTTAATTAATATTGAACGACGTGCTTTCTTTTGTGAGTTTAGGTCTGTGCCTTTCCAAATAAGAAAACTGTGGATGAAAATAACACTTCCACAGTTTTTGTTTGATGCAGAATTTTATGTAAACTAAGAACTAAGAGATGTTTGGCATGTATTGTGAGTATAAGAACTTCCCATGGGGGGAAGAGAAAAAATCCAAAACACAATACTATCCTGAGAAAGAAACACCAAATCCAAACTGAAAGACTTAGTTTCAAATTCCATCAAAGTAATGTTACTACTTGCATGGCCTTTGGCAAATCATGTACTCTCCTTGTGTCAGCTATAAAATGGAAATAATAACATGCATTGTAGATCAATTTAGTGGTTTGATAACAAAGTACATATGATTAACTTGCTTAACATTCAGGAACTTGTACCAACCACTCTGTAGCTGTGTGTCTTGCCATGATACTCTGACTCTGAATGTTTACTTTCCTGTGCTTCATGCATTGATTTTCTTTCTGAAGCAAAACAACTGTATCTCATCAATTAAAACAGGCTCTCAAATCTGCAGCTGTGAGTTTTGATGACTCCTAGTTTCCATGTAATGCATTTTAATTTTGTATTGAATGTCAGTTTTCATCAGCACTAATGTCCTCATGACATAATATGACTTGAAGATATGCAAATAACATCTTAACAGGTATTTCTAATTAGATGCAGGTCGTGGGTGGGCAGGTACTCTCTAATTAGTTCTGAAGTAATCAGGAAAAATCACATTTGATTTTATGCTACAATTTCACTTCAGGAAGATCAGGGCAGAGAGGCAGGCACACAGCTCATTTTCTTTCACTGAAAGATACTTCATCTCTCTACTTTTAGCTTCTTCAGAGCATCTCCATCCTCTTTAATTCACACTTTGTATAAACCCAGGGATTTTGCTTTGCACCATAAATAGAACACTAACCAGGCTGAAAGCAAAACTACAGGGTTCTATCGGTACACAATAGTCAAATAGCAAAGCAAACACACAGGTGTCAGACCACTTTAATCAGAAATTGCCATTTCACCTTCTCTTTCTTCTATTTTGGGGCCTCAGCATTGGGTGGTGCCTACCAAAATTGATGAGGGCAATCTTATTTATTCAGTCTCTATTTTCAAATGCTAATCTTTACCAGGAATACTCTGACAGATAGGTAGAAGGGGAGTAGCAAAGAGAGAAAAATTAAGGTCTTAACAAGCAATGCAGTTTTGTGCAGTAAACATTTTCTACTATTTCAAGGATATTAACTATGTAAGGTTTCTTCTTTCTCCTCTATTGTGCTGGTTTTTAAGTTTTTTTTATGATATGGATTGAAAGTCTGAAATTAGAGCCTGACACAGGCTGGCCAAGTGTTCTACCACTGAGCTATCCCAGCCCTCTTTACTTTTTATTTTGAGACAAGGTTTCACTCAGTTGCCCAGTTTGCCTTGTGTTCACCCAGGAGCATAGGTAAATCTTGAATTTGACAGTCTCCTGGTTCAGCCTTTTGAGTCTGGGAGTTTTAGGTTTGTACCACTAGTGTTATGCCCAGATCACGGAGACTCCCAAAAGACCACCACAGAGACCAAATCACATGTGTAAAAGCAAAGAGCCTTTATTTTAAGCTCAAGGTTAGCCTCTCGGCCTGCCTGATGCAGCAGTGAGAACAAAGCCCCCCGAGCCTAGGCAGGGTGGGGTTTTTAGCAAAGCAGAGGTTGGGGTGAGGGGATTTCCAGGGTTCAGAACCCTGACTGGCTGACATTTGTCTAAGGCTATCTGTAAAAAGGGAATAGGTATGTGCTAGGCTCAGGGACATCTGGTGATCTTACCTAATTTTATCTGATTGGAATGTTTGGGATGTCAGGTTCTTCCCCTTAGATGCTGACCCATCCTTGGGTGGATCCCTGGGTGGTGTCACTTTATGGCTTTTCCTGGATCCAGTGTTGCCAGCCAGTAAGCCTGTCATGGCAGCTATGTGGTCAAGTTGTTTTGGGCCCCTCACACTAGGATGGAGTTTTTTGATGGTTTTGATCCTTTCTTTTATGTAATCATAATTTCTACATGAGTTTTTGCTACTTGTTATAGATTAATGGTGTCAAATAGGTATTAGAAGTTCTGTGTCCTCTGGTGGTGTTACTGGATATTTTGGAGTCTCCCTTGTGGTCACCAGATGACACTGGGGGAATTGGGGTCCCCTCATGGGGTTCTTATTCTTATCAATAGAATAATTTAGGAATACACGTACAAGGAAACTCAAAGACAATTTCATGAGTTTAAAGAAAACCCCAGGGTAGATAAGCTACAAAGAACAGCAGCTTCCCAGAAGAGAAGGAAAAATGTCAGACCACTTTAGTTAAAGAAGCCTGGAGGTCAGTCATGTGGTGGCAGAGGCAGCCATTTTTCAGGAAGAGGGGCCTTAAAGAAAGAGTAATGAAGCTCAGAGTTAGAGAAAACATGGAAAAGTTGCCCTTTTCAGAGTAATTTAGAAAAGTGAGCAGAACTAGGAAGCAGCATGGCTGAACCCTGTAAGAGACTGTAGTAGGGATGGAAATTTTAATAAGGAAAAGTATGTCACAGTATTAAAGGCATAACTGTTCTCCCTATCTCATTAGCATAGCTTAAGATGAAAGTGCCTTCCTAAGGGGAGTTCCCATCTTCCTGAGGTGTGGTCCTTTAGCCAGGTCATTGACACCACCCAACTGAAATGTTAGATTTCTATCTAGGTCGGAAATTTTCATTCTGTTGACCAGAAGACAGTTCCATTAGCTGGCCTTTACCACTCCACCATCAGTGGGTATAGAAAGTATTGGGTGCTACTTTATCATGGGTAAATCAGAAATTGAAATAATCACATCTTTGATCTACTCTTTGTTGTAGAATATTATTTTAAGGTATGCTACTTTTGTTTATGTTGCATTTGTTTAACTCTGTGAAGCTGTGATACTTTGGCTGTCTAAAACACCTGAAGGTTTAATAAAGATCTGAATGGCCAATAGTGAGACAGAAGAAAGGATAGGTGGGGCTGGCAGGCAGAAAGAATATATAGAAGGAGAAATCTGGGAGGAGGGTAGAAAGGAAAAACAAAAGGAGAAGGAGCCAGAGAAGGAGGAAGACTCCAGGGGCCAGCCACCCAACTACACAACAAGCCAGGGCATAAGAGTAAGATTTACAGAAGAGAACCAGAAAAGCCCAGAGGCAAAAGGTAGATGGAATAAATTAAGTTAAGGAAAGCTGGCAAGAAATTAAGTGTAAAACAAATTGCTAAACAGTCTTATTAATAAAAAAAACCCAGAGCCAGATTTTGGGGTTAAAAGTGAGAGATCAGAGGAATAGGGCAAGCCACAACCAACCTCACCTTACCAATGCTCAGCCTCCAAAGAGACTTACTTCCTATATACCCATGCCTATAGCCTTTCTGTCCCTGCCATCTCCCTTCCTCTTTCTGCCCAGCTATGTCACTTCCTGTCTGTCTGTACAGACCTCCAGACCTTTATGATTAACTAGTGTTGGAATTTAAGGCGTGTGCCACCACACCTGGCTTTGTTCCTTGTGTGGCCTTGAACTCACAGAGATCCAGGTGAGTCTCTGCCTCCCAAGTGCTAGGATTAAAGGTGTGTGCTACCATTGCCTGATATCCATGTTTAATATAGTGGCTGGCTTTTTCCTCTGATCCTCAGATAAGCTTTATTAGGGTGCACAATATATTAGGGGACACAATATATCATCACAACTAAGTTAAGCTAAGGCTAGGCATTCATAAGTAATAACAAGCCTCCACTGTGAATTTATTTGGGAGCTGGGTGGCGGGTCCCTTAAAGAGCAAAAACAAACAACAACAACCCTTTGTTCTCAGTTGTAGCAGGGTCCTTGTTGTTGTTCCCTTTGGGGGCAGGGGCCAAGTAGGCACAGAGTCAAACCACACAGACTCTGGGAGAATGTCGAAACAACAAGCTCACTTTATTCAGGAAGAGGCAAGCCTTATATACCCTCCACCCCACCCTGGGGAAGGTCTGATGAATATGCATCTGCTGGTGTGACATGGCTGCCCCTCATTGGTCCAGGTCATCTCTCCAGATCATGTTTCAGCTGCTGTTGCTAAGACCATCAGGCAGACCCAGGCTGGCTCTCAGAAAGTATCTTTTTTACTGGTTTGAGCCATCTGGCCCTCAAGCCCCTTAGGGATGAGTCATCCCACACTCAGTATCTATGCAAGGCATTTCTTTGGAGAACAGAAAATTATCGAAAGGGAAATTCTCCTGTATTTTGCCATGTAGCATAAAGCAACCTGTTTAGTTTCAGAGTGTAAGTGGGTGATAGATGCTCGTGGACTTAAAGATGCACTTTATGCACTTGCTTTTATGTGGAACTAAGCATCAGTTTAAATTATGTTTACTTACTTCAGCACTTACTTCTTAGGCTAGATTACCATAGAAAAATACTGGCCTATTTTCTGTTGATAAGGAAGTGAACACTTAACTGCAGAGAACTGGGGAGACTGAATAGGCTGGGATCATTGCTTCCTCTTATTTTGTTTCTAATGCTACAACAAAACAGTACAAATTGAATAACTCATAACTAAGCAAAATTTATTTTTCACTATTTTGGAGGCTGGAAAGTTTAAAATCATGATATAAACAAAGCTGACTGAGGACTCCTTTCCTGAAGTTTAACTTGTGCTTCTCCTGCCTCAGCCTTCTGAGTCTGGGATTACAGGCTTGTACAACCAGGAGCAACTTTAGTTGGTTCTGATACTTTTCCTTCAGGTTATCACAATTTCCTTATGATTTTTTTGACACTTCTCATCGATTGATGCTTTTAAACAATGTAATAGAAGCTTCACACCTTCTGATGGCATTATTTGAAATGCCTTTTCGCAGTATCCTCTTATGGCAGAAAGCAAAAGACTTTGGTGCCACACTACATTATAGACAAGGGCTATAAATACCTGAAGGACTGTGGCTGTTCTGTAATGGGCCTAGAAAATAGATAAATGCTATCTGTGCTGGGCATCAGTGAGTATATATAGCTTTGGCAAAGCATCATCCTATAAATGCCAATCATCTGATAAAAAATGAGGATGCTGAAAAAAAAAATGCCTCAAGCTGGGTTCCCTAGAAGCAGACCTGAAATGAAAGTGAAGTATAAATATAAGAGCTTGAGTCGGGATAATACCAAAACACACAGTAGTAAGAACAAAACAGGAAATATGGCCAATAAAAGGTGTTGTATCAAGTAAATTATTGTGGATTCATTACGAGAGCTCAATTCCCTTGGGGAGCTGTGGGAGTTGGAACAGTACACATGCATGTTAGAGAAAACTAGAGTTGAACAAAATTAAAACAATGAAGATACATCTTACTTTATTAGAGCCTGTTTGCTGATTAAAAAGACCTATAGAAACGTAGCTCATTGTAGAACTGGGCATGATTCTGAATATATCATGTGCAGGTATGCATTTATAACACAAAAATAGGAAATGTCAGAGGTAAGAAATGAGATTCTGGCTCAACAGATTTGAAAAATGGTCAGGGTATTCAGGCACGAAGGGTGGAGGAGGTTTTGAATCAAGATCCAGAGTTGTCAAATGGAAAGAACAAGGATTCTTACTTATCTGACTTATTAGATTGTTGCTAAAATGAGTTCTAAAAGGAAATGAAGTCCTAGTTTAAGACTGGGTAAAGAAAAAAAAAGGTCACAGGAAACTACATAAAGTTTTGGTCACACCTCAGACCTATCTCTTCTCAGGAGTAAGGAGGCTGGATGACTTTGACATTGATCTTTTATTAGTAATTGGTTGAGGACTGCTTCTCAGAACATTAATTTCCTGTCTTTGAAGCTTTCCTGAGTAGATGGAGAAGGTTTTGGCTGCCAAGGAAAGTCTTTCAACTATTGGAATTGTCAGAGCTTACACTTACACTCTAGTGCTAAGGCAACAAGGATGGAGGTGGAACCCTGAAGGGTTCAGCTATAAGCCTCAGTAGAAGACCACATACACATCAGGGGTTGAATGAGTCAACAGCTGTTTTCATCTTGGCTCTCTCCTCTGGATAGCTAACGACTTCTCAGGAGCTGTGATTTAGGAAGAGAGAAGAAGGGAGGAGAGGAGGGAGGGTAGTAGAAGAAAGACTGAACTAAACCAAAGTCAACCAGTGTAAATATCCTCCTAGTAGTTAGGAATGGTCTGTCATGGGTCTTGAAAACTGAAGATACACTTGGAAACTGGCATTAAGGCAGTTAGGAAAAATAAAGACTCCTAGCAACAGTGGAGAAGGTGCCTGTAGTCCTTCACCCGTAGTCAGATTAGTGACTACCCTAATTGTCATCATATAACCTACATCCAGTAACTGAGGGAAGCAGATGCAGAGACCCACAGCCAAGCACTGGGCTGAGCTCCTGGAGATCAGTTGAAGAGAGGAAGGAGGGATCATATGAGCAAAGGCAGTCGAGATCATGATGGGGAAAACCACGGAGACAGCTGACCCAAGCTAGTGGGAGCTCAGGGACTCTGGGCTGACAGCTGGGGAACCTGAATGGAACCCAAGTAGACCCTCTGAATGTGGGTGAAAGTTGTGTGGCTTGATCTGTTTGTGGGGCTCCTGGCAGTGGGACCAGGTCTTATCCCAGGTGCATGAACTGGCTTTTTGGAGTACATTCCCTATGGTGGGATACCTTGCTCAGCCTTGATGCAGGGGAGAGGGGCTAGGCCCTGCCTCAACTTGGTAGGCCAGACTTTGTTGACTCCCTAAGGGAGGCCTTACCCTCTCTGAGGAGTGGATGGGGAGTGGGATGGGGGAGATGGGGGCAGGAGAAGGAAATGGAGGGGAAACTGGGGTTGGTATGTAAAAATGAAAAAAATTTAAATTAAAAAACAAATGTTACAATGTAACTTTTAAAAATTAATAAAGTATGTATGTATAGTTCATTAAACCATCAATGATTAAAAAAAAGAAGTATTCCACAAGCTGGATCTTGTGGAAGGGGCAGGAACAAAGGTAGCAGGAGCAATGAAGGGCACCTCTTTATCATGGAACCTCAGAATCCCCAAGATTATTAGGCACTCTGGTACAGGCAGAATAATATAGCTGCCCCAAATTATCAATTCTACTTGGTGCCACCAACTCAGATCACCAATAACTCATAGAGCACCTTTGCACCTTTGTGTTATTTTGGGACAACATGCTCCTCTAAGAGAATAGGATGCTGTCTTACTGTGACAAGAATAAGTTCTCATCAGGAGCAGGTCTAAGAAATGAAAGTTTGCAACTCTAAGTAATGAAGTAGGAAGAGGTAGATGATCCTGAGCGAACACACACACACACACACCTGTCCAAAGTGACCCTGCTGAACTATGTCTCTACTCCTCAAGCTTGTCCCACTCTGTCCCCTATATTTACTTCCTCTCCTTCCTACACCTATGAAAACTAATTTGATATATCCTTTTCCACTTACTTTATATTTTGGTACCTTTAACAACACACAGTGATGTAGTGAGAAAGGCAGCTGCCAAAAGTGATGTCTTTGAGTTGAATTGAACACTTTTATCCAATATCAAGTCCTATGACGTGAACACAAAGTGGCTCCTACAGTCCCAGAACAGAAACAGCTTTCAGGATGGTGTGTTCTCTTGCATTCATTCTGACTGTGTCTTGCAAGCCATCTGCAGAGATTTCTTACAGAGGTAAGAGGAGGACTTGGAACTCACAGCCATTGATTTCCTGGCCAGGGCAACAGAAACTATCAATACAATCAGTGCCTATTGTGGCAAGAGTTGTTTTGCTACCCTTTTTCTGCTGAACCTCAGAATTTCAAGTCTTCACAGTTTTGGCCACTGTGGTCCAGGCTGGGTTTGAATTATTGAACTGGTGCCCACATTGGTCACCTAATACTCAACTACAAACCTTATGAGTATTTATTCAAAACTATATATCTTGGGATTTCCCAATGGCTGGAGATTTAGGGCCCCTGCTCTGAGACATGGCAGTAGTATTATATATTATGATACACTTGGCAGACTCTGAGAAGGCTGGGAGAATTGAGCTCCCACTTAACTACCACAGCAGTGTCTGGCAGGTCACCTCACACCTCGGAAAATAGATCAGTGTCTTGCAGGTGAGATGGTTTATGATTTTGTGACTATAAATCACACTGTCTTGAAGGCAAACTTATACTTCCTTGGCAATGTTGTAGAGCAGCACTATAACCCTTAGGGACTCATGAGAGGTTTGTATTGCCTATATCAAAGTCATCCTGAGCTTTCCTCAAGGTACAGAGAGGCAGGAATACCAAACCAGGCAGAACAGAGTGGGGCTAGGTCCCTTCTCAATCACACTCTTCCTACTAATGACCAGATCACATCCCATGCATGATTACAAGAGTTAAACATGCTAAATCCCAATACAAACATGCTAACAGTGTTAGAATATTCTTGTGTGTCTCATTCATATCCCGCATCCAAATACAGCATGTCAGTGATGGAGCAGGGCACTTAGTCTTTGCTCTGTTTATGTCCTAAGTTGAATTACATCCCAACACTGAATGTTCTGTAGTCTTCTTGTTTACTATATGCACGTTGTTATACAATTACACAACTCCAGTGTTGGAGAAGTGCTTCCATTCATTCCTTTCTTCATTTATATACATAGGTCAATAAGAGTGCTACATAAATAGGGTCAATGTAACTCTACAGTGATGCTGAATCTTTGTTTTGTTCCATTGAGATGCAAACACCAGATCTTGATTTTTACCCATCTCATATTCTACTCACAAATGCTCCAGTAGTATAAGTAATATAAAGAGGGCATTCTTTTCCTTCTTTTTGTCGACTTTCCATTTGCATTATTGCAATGGTGACCCAGGATGTTATACTTTGTCCTGTCCACACTGCATCCCCAGCTCTATAGTGCACTGATAATGTATTTTCCTCTTTCTTTTCAAAGCCTCTTCCATGTACAGGAACAACACAGGTTATATAGGGCTGTTCTGGTTGGTACATTCACCTACAAATCCATTACAGTGCTACACACTTGTGGTCTGAGACTGACCCTATGTGTCTTCATTTCATGGTATGCCCAATTACTCTTATGCACTAATAATCTAGGCCTCTTAGTATTTACCCAGTTCATGTCAGCTATCTGAGTGAATGATACTCTTTACCTCTTGTATTCAGTTATACATTGCACTAGAAAGAAGTTTCCAATGTGACTTCTGTTCATCTTCCCTGTGTAGTTTCCCCTGCTGGCTCAGGTGCAATTTGCCTCGTTTATGTCTCCTACAACAAAACTGATGGAATGATGATATTCCTGTTCTTTGCCAGCTGTCAAAGCATTGTGATGGTGTGGTTGTGTTTCTTCAGTGCTGCTGAGTTGAGCCATTGCAGCACCCCAATCAAGTACAGACCTAACTGTAACCACAACCAAGGTGAACAGAAGTACCAGCGTGTCTTTATTTAATTCTTCCATCATAATGAAGGTATTAATAATGGGCTGTTATAATTGAGGCTTCAGGGTAATAGGAGACATCTCATTGAGTATGTGAGTAATAATTTTGTGATGAGTTTGAGTCAGCCAACTACAAGTTATCTTTGCAGCCTTTGGCAATCCATAATGCACCAGAAGCTGGCCCTGGGGCAATAACCTCTTATTTCTAGGATTAGAAAGTGTTGGTGAGTTAATGAGGTTTATAACTTTCAGAGCTTACAATAATAACTAGTGTCATGATATATAACTCTGAGATTTGTCTCTGGATAGGTCCCATATTAAATTCTCTATCAGAGAATGACTTTCAATAATCAAAGAACCATATGACACTATACACCCCGATTCAGTTGCTATGCTCCTGGACAATATGGTCAGATAGAAAAATCATATTTACAGTGAGATTTAGAAAAGCTGTAGCAGGAATCTTAAAAGTCTTATTAATAAAATCAAACCCAGCCAGTTATTGGGGTGAACACTGGATGGTCAGAGAGACAGAATAAGCCACAGCTATCTCACCTTGCCAATTCCTCAGCTGGTCTTCTTTCCTCAGACTGGAAGGCTCTATGTCCTCATATCCGAATGACTCTCAGATGAACTGCTGCTAGAAGTCTAAATGCTTAACCAGGCCAAATGCTTCTCCAGGCCAAAAGCTTACCCAGGCCAAATGCCTCTCCAGGGCAAATGCCTCTAGTTTCTGGTCCTCACGCCTTATATACCTTTCTGCTTTCTACCACCTCTCCCTGGGATTAAAGGCTTGCTTTCTGGGATTAAAGGCGTGGGTCACCATGCTTGGGTGTATCCTTGAACACATGGATTTCTGCCTCTGGAATGCTAGGATTAAAGGCATATGCTACCACTGCCTATCCTCATGTTTAATATTGTGGCTGTTCTGTCTCTGACCCCAGAAGTAAGTTATAATTTAGATTTAAAATATATCCTAAGGGTCCAAGTGCTAGAGAGCTTGATCTCTAGGGTGGTGCTTTTAGGGAACTGCGAGCCTTTAGGATATAGTGTGTGTGTGTGTGGGGTGGGGTCCTTAGGTCATTGATGCCCTATCTATAATGGGGATAGTAAGCTCTTCATCCACCCTCTTCCCCTTTGGTTTCTGCCTGATGATGTGTTGCCTCTACATGGACCCAAAGTAATGATACTATTTGACCAGGGTCTAGACCCTACAAAACTATAAGCTCAAATCCATTTTATTCTCTTTTAAATCAATTCCCTTGATTTTTGTCATGGTGATGGAAAGCTGAGTAAGATACATACATACATACATATCCTCTTCCCTTGATAGCCATTTTCAGGGCTGACTATTTTGAATTAGATAGTCAATTGGTGTGCCCGTCTATTGGTAAGACTATTTTTCCTATTCTCAGCATACCTTAGTTGCCTGCAATTATTTGTATAGGGTTGAGATGGGGGCAGGGGGTGGCTGGAAGGTCCAAAAGCTTTGTTAGTACTAGTCAAACAGCAAGTGCTGCAGAAATTGCTTTGTTTAAATTTAAGAGGGAGCCCAAAGTGACATTCATGCTTGTGATTTGGTAGAGATGAGTAATCAGCATGAGAATTTAGTCAGCATACTGGACCATAACATCAAATGGCTCCAAAATGTCCTTTGTTTGAAGAGGGAAAAAATTACCTGAAAAACTGTGTCCTGTGTCCTAATATCAAAAATCATCAGGAACCAGTGATTATTTTGTGGACTTCAATAGACCACCAGAGTAGAGTTGGGAAAATTGTCCTAGACAGTTGGCCAGGCTTTAGGGAGGCACTGTGTCTCCAGGGAAGGGAGGGAAGTGGTTGCATTGTTAGAGGTCAGGAAAGTTTTATTTTTCATGTGTCAGGGTCTTAGTCCTATGTATATCAGGTTAGCATCATGACAATCTTTCTAAGACTGCAGAGTTTGAGGGTTACTGTTATGGCCAGTACTCCAGGATATACATGTAATTTTTGAGCTTACTCTGTTTCCTGCAAAGTTCTATCACCAGTGAATAGCCAGAATCTTTAACTTTAACAAAAGGACAATCTCATAGCTTTATGTGGAAAGGCAGTACCCTAAGAATCAGTACTTAAAAGTAATTTTGCATACAGGATTTTGTTAAGAAAAAAAAATCTGGTGACAAAATTGCAGAAGGACCAGGCCACTACAGAGTTAAATTTCAAAAACACTTTGCTAAAGTAAGGTTTCATGAAATTTTGGTCTTTTGAAATGCAATCTGTCTAGCCTTCACCAAAGAAAGTAGAAGTGAAAGTCCTAAGAATGAGTTCTTGAAAGTGCATTCTTAAAATCCACAACACCCTAACACATTTGAAGTGAAGGCTTGAGCTTCATGTCCAGAGGGGAGAACATCACAGGGGCATCTACCTCACAGTGCTTCTCTCAGGATAGACTAGAGGAAATAGCCTAAACATCATGTACATGGGCTGGACCCTCACTGTTGCTATGCTTCTCTTACATTTGAGTCTTCAGGGAGCTGGTTACCATCTCTGGTCCTTGCTGGCCTCTGCTGTAAAGTAACCACCATGAAAAGTTCCTGGTTTTTACCCTACTTTCTCTCATTCAGTAGAAGATTTTCTTAGGAAAGATTCAGCCTGACAGTAACACACTTCTAGTGGACTTTTGAGATCATTTTTCTAACCTAATAAATTTATTTATAGTGATGGAAGTTGATGGATCTTTAAGTGAACAAGTGTTGGAGACAAGGACTCATTTCTCCTTCCTCTGATTTTACTATTTTGATCTTTCACATCAAGAAGACTCATTGCACTTCATGGTTTCCTTCCATCCTACATTGTAGAACTCAAAAATCTAACTGTACTACCTAACCTACCCCCTTGCTATTACCTGGTTTATTTTAGTAAATTATGCTTTAATAGAAATTTAGGGATTCATCCTCCTATGCTATTATAAAATACATGGTGTGAAATAAACTTAATCTTTACTTTTTTGTAAAAGATTCTGAGAAGAAACAGTGAAACAAAGGCCCCAATCACTGTTAACTTAGATTACATGCATACTCATAAAAGAACAAAGGCAACAAATTCAGTGTTCCAGTTCTCATAAGACTGATTTGTGGACTGGGACAAGAATTTACAGTTAGTGGAGCTCAATAGGACTGTGGCAAACCAGGGATGTTTGTGCTAATGGGACAGCACATTGTCATTTTCAGATAACTGAAACCTTGGCCATGACCAGAAAATTTGACTTTTCAAGAAAGAAAAGAAACCCATATATCTTGATTTCTAAATGTCAGCAAGTACTTAGTTTTCTTTTACACAAATGTGTGTGCTGTCTAGATTAGATGTGTAAGCTCTCACTCTGTGATTTTGCACTACGAAATAATGTATCACAGTTTAATAACATAACCTCTCTTTTCATAATCTTACTTTTAGGGTAACAAAGGCCCTTTACAGTGTCAGACTGTCTCTCTCTTTAGTTACATCCTACAATGTCAGTCATACATTTTTGGAAGAGAGGACTTGAGCCTTCTTCATAAAGAAGCTGGTCTACCTTGTGTTCATGCCAACACCAAGTCATTGTTACAAAGTGAGTTCCCAATGGGTATGACTCTCATTTATTCCCTCCAGTGTTGTTTTCTGCCATATTGACCTGTAGAACGAATCTTAAAAGGTCTTATTAATAAAATCAAACCTGAAGCCAGGTATTGGGGTGAATGCTGGAAGATCAGAGAAGCAGAACAAGCCACAGCCACCTCGCCTTGCCAATTCCTCAGCTGATCCTGTTTCCTCAGACTGGAAGCTTCTCAGTCCTCATCCAGAATGAATCTCAGTTGAACTGCTGCTCAGAAGCATAAAAGCTTAACAGACTCTAGTTACTGGTTTTCACATCTTTTTTTTTTTTTTTTGGTTTTTTTAGACAGGGTTTCTCTGTGTAGCTTTGCGCCTTTCCTGGAGCTCACTTGGTAGCCCAGGTTGGCCTCGAACTCACAGAGATCCGCCTGCCTCTGCCTCCCGAGTGCTGAGATTAAAGGCATGCGTCACCAACGCCCGGCTGGTTTTCACATCTTATACACCTTTCTGCTTCCTGCCATCACTTCCTGGGATTAAAGGCATGTGTCACCATGCCTGGCTGTTTCCAGTGTGGCTTTGAACTCACAGAAATCCGGATAGATCTCTGCCTCCAGAATGCTAGAATTAAATGTGTGTGCCACCATTTTCTGGCCTCTATATCTAGTGGCTGTTCTGTTCCCTGACCCCAGATAAGTTTATTGGGGTGCACAATATATTGGGGAATACAATAGCACCACATTGGACCATGTCATGCCCTGGTCAAGCTGACTTGACCACACATCTGATTGGCAGTTTCTTTGTGCTCACACATATTGTAGGTTACCCTCACTCAACAGGGCACTGGTAGCTAATGGTGTCCTATCCATAAGACCCACACTAGAGAGGAATTCTTCCTCTCAGGAGAGCACAGAAGGCCTACTTTGAATTAAGCTTGATGCCTTATTAAAGTCAGCGATGTTCATACTGCTCCTTTTATTCCCTGAAAGTTTGCATGTGTTGAAGAGGTGTTTGGTAAGGAGCTGGATCAGGCCTTTGTTATTATTTTCAAGGCTCCCATGATTCCTATAAAACACACCTTGATTAGTCAAATGCTTTGCCATTTGGGGCTCAATCAAGAACAACCTCCAGCCCCCACCAGCCCCCTCCAGCCATTGCAGCCCCAGAGACCCAGCAGCAGTCTCCCCCCACCCCCGCCTCCTCACCAACCTTCCCCTGAAGCACCAGCGACCACTGGAGACATACCCCCACTTGCACCAACTGGGAAGAGGTAAGGCCCTGATCCTGTACCTCCTGCACCAATTGGGAAGAAGAGTGACCACAGGAGCTACAAGCCACTCCTGCACCAACCTGTAAGGACTGAAGGAAGAAATGGGTAGACAGCAGTGAAAGAACCTAGTGATCCTACAACAGCAAGACCTGAGCATCCCAAAGCAGATGATCCAGAAGAAAGCAAACTTAAAAACAACTTTGTGAAGATGATAGAGGCCCTAAAAGATGTATCAAAAATTTGAAAACTGACATAGAGACAATAAAGAAGACACAAACTGAGGGATTGCTGGAAATGGAAAATCAGAGTAAACAAACAGGAACTACAGATGCAAGAATAACCAACAGAATGCAAGAGATGGAAGAGAAAATCTCTGGCATTGAAGATACGATAAAGGAAATAGATTCATCAGTCAAAGAAAACACTAAAGCCAAAAAAGTCATAACACAAAATGTCCAAGAAATTTGAGACACCATGAAAAGACCAAACCTAAGAATAATAGGGATAGAAGAAGGAGAATAATACCAACTCAAAGGCACAGAAAATATATTCAACAAAATCATAGAAGAAAACTTTCCCAGTCTAAAGAAGGAAATGCCTATGAAGATACAAGAAGCTTACAGAACACCAAATAGACTGGATTAACACCCCCCCCACATAATAATCAAACCACTAAACATACACAATAAAGAAAAAAATATTAAGAGCTGCAAAGGAAAAAGGCCAAGTAACATATACAAGCAGACCCAAAAGAATAGCACCTGACTTCTCAATGGAGATTCTAAAAGCCAGAGGTTCTAGAACAGATGTTATGCAGACACTAAGAGACCATGGATGCAAACCCAGACTATTATACCCAGCAAAACTCTCAATCAACATAGATGGAGTAAACAAAATATTCCACCCTAACACAAGAGAATATACCTTCTTCTCAGCACCCCATGGAACAAATACCAAAGAAGGGAAACATACAACACTACCACCAAAAAATAACAGGAATTAACAATAACTGGTCATTAATATCCACAATATCAATGGTCTCAATTCACCTATGAAAAGACAAAGGCTAACAGAATGGATATGAAAACAAGATCCATCCTTCTGCTGCATACAAGAAACACATCTCAACTTCAAAGACAGACACTATCTCAGAATAAAAGGCTGGGAAAAGACTTTCCAATCAAATGGATTTAAGAAGCAAGCTGGTGTAGCTATCCTAATATCTAATAAAATAGACTTCAAACTAAAAACAATTGAAAGAGATCAGGAAGGACATTACATATTTATGACAGGGAAAATCTGACAAGATGAAGTCTCAATTCTGAATATTTATGCCCCAAATACAAGGGCACCCACATTTGTAAAAGAAACATTACTAAAGCTTAAATAGTACATCAAACCCTATATACTAGTAGTGGGAGACTTCAACACCCTACTCTCACCAATGGACAGGTCTGCCAGACAGAAACTTAACAGAGAAATAAGAGAACTAACAGACATTATGACTCAAATGTAGGTAATAGATACCTACAGAATATTCCACCCTAACACAAAAGAATATATCTTCTTCTCAGCACCCCATGGAACCTTCTCTAAAATCGATCACATGCTTGGTCACAAAACAAATGTCAACAGATACAAAAAAATTGAAATAACCTCCTGTATCTTATCGGACAACCATGGCTTAAAGTTAGATTTCAACAACAAAATTTACAGAAAGCCTACAATCTCATGGAAACTGAATAATGCCCAATTGAATCACCAATGCGTCAAGGAAGAAATAAAGAAAGAAATTAAAGATTTCCTAGAATTCAGTGAAAACAAATGTACAACATACCCTAATTTATCGGACACTATGAAAGCAGTGCTAAGAGGAAAATTCATAGCTCTACATGCCCACATAAAGAAGATAGAGAAACCTCACACTAGTGACTTAACATCACACCTGAAAGCTCTAGAACAAGAAGAAGCAAACTCACCCAGGAGAAATAGATGCCAGGAAATAATCAAATTGAGGACTGAAATCAATAAAATAGAAACAAAGAGAACAATACAAAGAATCAATGAAACAAAGAGTTGGTTCTTTGAGAAAATCAACAAGATAGGCAAGTTCTTACCCAAATTAACCAAAAAGGAGAGAGAAAGAACATCCAAATTAACAAAATCAGAAATGAAAAGGGAGACATAACAACAGACAAAAAGGAACTCCAGAGAATCATCAGGTCATACTTCAAAAACCTGTACTCCACAAAATTGGAAAATCTAAAAGAAATGGATGATTTTCTGGAAAGGTACCACATACCAAAGTTAAATCAAGACCAGATAAATATCTAAATAGACCAATAACCCCTAGGGAAATAGAAAGAGTCATTAAAAGTCTCCCAACAACAAAAAAAAGCCCAGGACCAGATGGTTTTAGTGCAGAATTCTACCAGATTTTCAAAGAAGAGTACTCTTGAACACATTGGCACAGGAGACCACTTCCTAAGTATAACACCAGTAGCACAGACACTGAGAGCAACAATTAATAAATGGGACCTCCTGAAACTGAGAAGCTATTGTAGAGCAAAGGACACAGTCAATAAGACAAAATGACAGCCTACAGAATGGGAAAAGATCTTTACCAACCCCATATCTGACAGAGGTCTGATCTCCAAAATACATGAAGAACTCAAGAAACTAGACATCAAAATATCAAATAATCCAGTTAAAAAATGGGGTGCAGATCTAAACAGAGAATTCTCAACAGAAGAAGCCCAGATGGATGAAAGACATTTAAGGAAGTGTTCAGCATCTTTAGCCATCAGGGAAATGCAAATCAAAACGACTCTGAGATACCATCTTATACCTATCAGAAGGGCTAAGATCAAAAACACTGATGACAGCTTATGCTGGAGAGGATGCAGAGCAAGGGGAGTACTCCTCCACTGCTGATGGGAATGCAAACTTGTACAGCCACTTTGGAAATCAGTATGATGGTTTCTCAGAAAATTGGGAATCAGCCGGGCGTTGGTGGCACGCGCCTTTAATCCCAGCACTCGGGAAGCAGAGGCAGGCGGATTTCTGTGAGTTCGAGGCCAGGCTGGGCTACCAAGTGAGCTCCAGGAAAGGCGCAAAGCTACACAGAAAAACCCTGTCTCGAAAAACCAAAAAAAAAAAAAAAAATTGGGAATCAATCTACCTCAAGACCCAGCAATACTACTCTTGGGCATATATCCAAGGAATGCTCAATCATACCACAAGGACATATGCTCAACTATGTTCATATCAGCATTATTCATAATAGCCAGAACCTGGAACCAACGTAGATGTCCCTCAACCATAGAATGGATAAAGAAAATGTGGCACATATACACAATGGAGTAGTACTCATCAGAGAAAAACAATGACATCATGAGGTTTGCAGGCAAATGGATGGAACTAGAAAATATCATCCTGAGTGAGGTAACCCAGATCCAGAAAGACAAACATGGTATGTACTCACTCATAAGTGGATACTAGATATAAAGCAAAGGATAACCAGACTACAACCTACAGCTCCAGGGAAGCTAGCTAACAAGGAGAACCCTAAGAGGGATGCACAAATCACCCTGGGAAGGGAAAATGGATGAGATCTCCATGAGTAAACAGGGAATGGGGGTGGAAATGGAGGGCAAGAGATAGGGGATGAGAACATAGGGGAACGGGAGGTTCAAGCTGGAACAGGAACAGAGTGGGAGAGCAAGGAAAGAGATATCATGATAAATGAAGACATCATGGGAATAAGGAGAAACAGAGTGCTAGGGAAGTTCCCAGGAATCCACAAGGATGACCCCACCTTAGACTATTGGTAATAGTGGAGAGGGTGCCTGAATTGGCCTAGTGCAGTAATCAGATTGGTGAATACCCTATCATCATAGAGCCTTCATCCAGTAACTGATGGAAGCAGACGCAGAGATCCATAGCCAAGCACCAGGCCAACCTCCAGGAGTCCAGTCAAAGAGAGAGAAGAGGGATTCTATGAGCAAGGGGCATCAAGATCATGATGGGGAAACCTACAGAAACAACTAAACCAAACTAGTGGGAACTCATGAACTGTGGACAAATAGCTGTGGAGTCTCCATGGGACTGGACTAGGCCCTCTACCTAGGTGAGACACTTGTGTAGCTTGACCTGCTTTAGGGGCCCCCTGGCAGTGGGATCAGAATCCATCCCTGGTGCATGAGTGGGCTTTTTGGAGCCCAGTGCCTATGGTTGGATACCTTACTCTCCGCTCAGGTGCAGGGGGAGGGACTTGGACCTGCCTCATCTGAATATACCAGACTCTGCTGACTCCCTATGAGGGCCTTGCCTTGGAGGAGGTGGGAATGGGGGGTGATTTGGGGTATGAAGGCTGGGGGGCAGGAGGAGGGAGGAGAGGGGGAATCTGTAGTTGGTATATAAAATGAATAGAAATATTTTTAATAATAAAAAAGGAAAAAATATACAATGCAATGCTTCACAGACCTTGAAAAAATACTTAACTTCATATGGAAAAAAAACAGAATAGCCAAAGCAATCATGTACAATAAAGGAACTTCATGAGGCATCATCATCCCTGACTTCAAGCTCTACTATAGAGCTATAGTAATAAAAACAGCTTGGTATTGGCATAAAAACAGACACATGGATCAATGGAATAGAATCGAAGTCCCTGACATTAATCCACACACCTATGAACACCTGATTTTTGATAAAGAAGCCAAAATCATACAATGGAAAAAAAAGCATCTTCAACAGATAGTGCTGGCATAACTGTATGTCTACATGTAGAAGAATTCAAATAGATCCATATCTATCATCATTCACAAAACTCAAGTACAAATGGTCAAAGACCTCAACATAAATCCAGTTACACTGAACCTCATAGAAGAGAAAGTAGGAAGTAGCCTTGAATACATTGGCACAGGAGACCACTTCCTAAATATAACATCAGTAGCACAGACACTGAATGCAACAATTAATAAATGGGACCTCCTGAAACTGAGAAGCTTCTGTAAGGCAAAGGACACTGTCAATAAGACAAAACAACAGCTTACAGAATGGGAAAAGATCTTCACCAACCCCATATCTGACAGATCTTCAAAATACATGAAGAACTCAAGAAACTAGACATCAAAATATCAAATAATCCAGTTAAAAAATGGGGTGCAGATCTAAACAGAGAATTCTCAACAGAAGAAGCCCAGATGGCTGAAAGACATTTAAGGAAGTGTTCAGCATCCTTTGCAATCAGGGAAATGCAAATCAAAATGACTCTGAGATACTATCTTACGCCTGTCAGAATGGCTAAGATCAAAAACACTGATGACAGTTTCTGTTGGAGAGGATGTGGAGAAAGGGGAATACTCCCCCACTGCTGGTGGGAATGCAATCTTGTACAGCCACTCTGGAAATCAATTACCTCAAAAAATTGGGAATCAACCTACCTCAAGACACAGCAATGCCACTCTTAGGCATATACCCAAAAAGATACTCAATCATACCACAAAGATATTTGCTCAACCTTGTTCATAGCAGCATTATTCATAATAGCCAGAACCTGGAAACAACCTAGGTACACCTCAACCAAAGAATGGATAAATAAAATGTGGTACATTTATACATGGAGTATTATGCAGCGTTTAAAAACAATGTCTTCATGAGATTTGTTGACAAATGGATGGATCTAGAAAAAAATCATCCTGAGTGAGGTAACTCAGAGTCAGAAAGACAAACATGGCATGTATTCACTCAAGTGAATATTAGACGCAAAGCAAAGGATACTAAAATCCACAACCCCAGAGAAGCTAGGGACATGCATGGATCACCCCAGGAAGACGAAAGGGTTAAGATCTCCTGGGAAAACTGGAAGCGGAAAGTAGAAGGTAGGGGATGGGAGATGGAAACATGAAAGTTTGAGATGGCCGAGTTGGGGGAGGGAAGGAGAGGGAGAGCAATGAAAGAGATATATTGACAGAGTGAAGCATTAAGGGGTTAGGGAGAAATTTGGAGCTAGGGAAATCCCAAGGAACTCAGAAGGAGGTCCCCAGTTAAGACTCATAGCAATGGTAGAGAGGGTACTTGAACTAGCTTTCCCCTGTTCTCAGATCTCGGTCTATCCTAATGGTCATCATAGAACCTACTTCCAGTGACTGGTGGAAGCAGATGCAGAGACCCACAGCCAAGCACTTGACCAAGATCCTGGAGTTCAGTTGAAGAGAGAGAGGAGGCATAATAGGAGTAGGGAGGGGGGGGTCAGGATTATGATGGGAAAGACCACAGATATTGTGGTGATGTTTTATCTGAGGATCACAGGAAAAAGCCAGCCACTATATTAAACATAGAAGCGAGGCAATGGTAGCACATGCCTTTAATCCTATCACTCAGGAGGCAGGGATCTGTCTGGATCTCTGTGAGTTCAAGGCCACACTGGTAACAGAGCCAGGTGTGGTGGCACACTCCTTGAACTCCAACACAAGTTAACCATAAAGGTCTGGAGGTCTGTACAGACAGGAAGTGACAGAGCTGGGTAGAAAGAGGAAGTGATGTACCTGGGCAGAGAGAGAAAGTGAAATGCAAAACAGAAAAGCACATAGGCATGGGTATGCAGAAAGTAGCTCTCTTTGGCAGAGGATCTCCAAGTGGTAAGAACATGGCTGGCTTCTTTCTGCTTTTCTGATCTCTCAGCTTTTCACCCCAATATCTGGATCCAGGTTTTTTTTTTTTTATTAATAAGACCATTCAACATTTTGTCCTATAAGAGATATCTGACCCAAGCTAGTGGGAGCTCACAGACTCTGGACTGACAGCTGGGGAACCTGCATGGAACTGCACTAGGCCCTCTGAATGTGGGTGACAGTTGGGTGGCTTGATCTGTTTGTGGGTCCACTGGCAATGGCACCAGGATTTATCCTGGTTACATGAACTGGCCTTTCAGAGCCCATTCCCTGTGGTGGGATACCTTGCTCAGCCTTGATGCAGAGGGTGGGGCTTGGTCCTGCCTCAACTTGGTATGCCAGTCTATGCTGACTACCCAAGGGAGGCCTTATCCCCTATGAGGAGGGGATGGGGGTAGGATAGGGGGAGGAAGGGGAGTGGGAGAGGGGAGGGAGGAGAAACAGGGTTTGGTATGTAAAATGAAAAAAAAATTAAATAAAAGAACAGCCTCTAAGCTGTATTTCAGAAAAGACAGTGTCTGAAAGATTCCAGGAAGCCTGACTCTTTATGGGAGCCACAGTGAACAGTAGTGTCCACTGTTGTCTAGGTTGTTAGGTGACCATCTGAACATATAGAGATGCTCACCTATAGCACCAATCCTAATGGGTCTTAATAATAAAAATCTGGAGTCAGATATAGGGGTAAACACTGAAAGATCAGAGAGACAAAAAGAGTAAGCCACAGCTACCACCTCTTACCTCACCAACTCCTCAGCCTGAAAGAGACTGAGCTCTTGTCTCCTCCCGCCTTATATTCTTCTCTCCGCCCAGCCATATTACTTCCTGTCTCCACCTCCCTAGTGTTGGGTTAAAGACATGAGATCTCAAGTGCTGGGATCAAAGGTATGTGTAGCAGGAATCTTAAAAAGTTTTTATTAATAAAACAAACCCAGAGCCAAGTATTGGGGTGAACACTGGAAGATCAGAGAGACAGAACAAGCCACAGCTAACCTCACCTGGCCAGCTTCTCAGCTGATCTTGTTTCCTCAGACTGGAAGCCTCTGTGTCCTCATATCCGAATGGCTCTCAGCTGAACTGTGCTGCTCAAAAGCCTAAAAGCTTAACCAGCCAAAAGCTTCTAGCTTCTAGCTTCACGACTTATATAACTTTCTGCTTTCTGCCATCACTCCCTGGGATTAAAGGCTTGCTTTCTGGGATTAAAGGCCTGTGTCACCATGCTTGTCTGTATCCTTGAACACATGGATTTCTGCCTCTGGAATGCTAGGATTAAAGGTGTGTGCTACCACTGCCTATCCTAAGCATCTAGTGGCTTTTCTGTTCTCTGACCCCAGATAAGTTTATTAGGGTACACAATATTTTGGGGAACACAATACCACCACAGGTATGTGCCACCACTGCTGGCTAACTAGTGGCTTAGCTCCGCACCCTGATCTTCAGGCAAGCTTTATTTGTTAGATCACAAACAAAATATCACCACACTCACCTTATGTGCTCAACCTGCTTACTATGACTTTCTTCATTCTAAGTCAACTCCTCTGCCATGATGTCCTGTGAAGTGCTCAAGGGTAGGTATTGGAATGCATAACCACAGATGCATAACAAACAACAGCTTTTAAACTTAAGACAGCTCTTTAACAAACATGCCAAGATAAAAGTATATTCAGTCCCCTGATATTGCCCATCCTAAAGATGTTCATATTTTCACTGGAATAACAGAAGCTCAGTCCCTGGACATAGCTGTTTCACTTCAGGGAAAGGATTGTTATGGGGGACCGACCATTAACCTGCAGTTGCCTGCTTGCTATTGAAATTATCATAAAGGAAGAATTCTGCTATGTGGTGCTTCATTGCTCTACAAGAAACTAGATATATTTGTGGTGGACATCTTGTCAAAGTTGTTTCTGTATATATATATATTACTATATATATATATATATATATATATATATATATAGTAAGGTTCAGTGGGCATTCTGTGGCAATAAACTTTCTTAGATTTTTGTTTTTCTCTTTTTGAGATAGGGTCTCACTATGTAAACCTGGTTGGCCTGGAAGTGGCTAAGAAGTACAGGCTGGCCTATAATTCACAGAGATCCACTTGCCTTAGCCTCTCCTCTGATGGGACTAAAGGGGTGTGCCATCATGCTTGGCATTCCTTAGATTTTTACAAGAGCACTTTTCAAAGAGCCATGAGCACAATGCTGATACCCTTTCCAGCATTTCAGGATACTTCACTTCAGTGAATGAGCCAAGGCCAAGCCATCCATATCAATTTACTTCCACCAAGGTAGAGAGAGGGAGTCATCAAGGCATAAAGAGCAAAGAGGACACCACAATGTGGTCTACCGGATGTACTCATCTCCTCCTACCTCCATCCTCTGTATGGTATTTTGCTCTCTAGCCCCAAAGGGCATCAGATGGTGGTGATCATAACCAGTAGCCCAAGTGCTCATATGAACAGCACCATTCTCTACCTCAATGGAGATCTTCCATTCCACATATAAGCCTTCTCTACCATAGTACAGGTCTTTGCCCACATCTCTCAGTGTGGGAAGGCAACATGGTTGGAGGCCCCAAACAACTTCCTGGCCTCCCAAAGCTTCCCATACTTACAGCCCACCAGGATGGCTTCTATACCCTCTCCTCCAGCTACCTTCCACAAGGAGCATGGCCAAGACCATCCCCACTAGAAACTTGCATCTTGAAATAATGTTATAAATGCCTCATACTGACCACAGCTTCCACTCCAGCCCATCTTCTATCTCACAGGTCAAAATGACAAACTGAAAGGAGTCAGAACTACTGGAGTCGGTCTAGATGCTTTAATAGCATGTCTGATTAGCTCCCCCAGCTAGGGGAGAATGTAGACTGGTTGGGGCTGAAGGGGCAGACCCCCCAGCCTCTGAGACCTAACCATAATCAGTTCCCATTGGGTTCTGGCAAATCAACCACAGATTTGGTGTTTTCTTTGAAGTGTTGACCGAGCTGTCTGTTGTTCTGTATCACCCAAAACAAGTGCTCTGGGGTGACACACTTCTTGCTGCTGATGTCAGGTACTCGAGTATACCAGCAAGGAACACAGAAGCAAAAGCACTCAGGCGCCGGGAATAGTTTCCTTCTCCGGTCCACTCGGCTAACAGGGAATTGAAGCTCGGCTCTTGGGAATGGGATCGTCTTTGATTTCCCCTGCCATAGTGCAGGTTTGATAGATGTGGTTCAGCTAGATCTCTCTTCTGGTCTGGGTCTCTCAAAACAGCCAGATGTCATAACGACTCATGCGTTTATCTTGTTCCTTGTATGTCAGGAGAGGCCTTTGTGAACTTATACTTTGTGATGTCATTGGTTCCCACGAGAATCTGGTGTTTCCCACGTTAAGAAACTACTTACCTTAGTGAATACATCCTCCTTTCAGGGAAATCTGGTTTTCCACTTTATTCTCACCTCCTAGCAAAAACTGGTTTTACGAGAATACTTTTGTCTACATGACGCAGCTCCAGATTTTGCATCATGTAGATTTTCTATGGTCTTCAAGCTCTTTTACAGCCATATGTAAGTCCTAGTTCATCTAGCATGTATAAAACTTTCAGCAGAGGCTCAACTGCCCTCTTCTCACACAGTGACCAAAACAGTTTTGTCTCCTTTCCCAGTCATCTCACTATTCCTAATCAATGTTCCCATTTCCATTCTGCCCGTTCTTTAAATATTATTTATCAATTTGTTTAGTATCTGCCAGATAAATATTTTGGCGCGTGTTCCTATCTCTGTGAGCATTGTGATTTTCCAATTTTAGATGATGATCTCTACCCATTTTGGAACACCCACTCCCATGCCCAACTTTTTCCAGTTATGATATATATACACTCTGCAGCTATGTCAATGTAAGTGACAGAACTCTATCTCCATGCCTGCCCTTTTCAGTTTTTCCATGTAAATCCATTCATCAGAAGAACAGTTTGAAAACTTTAACATTTATTATATATATATATATATATATATATATATTAATTGTGCAATGACTCTGTGGGAAAGAGTGTTTCTCACCAAGCCGACAACTGGAGTTCAATCCTAGAACCCACATGGCAGGAGAACATCAGCTCCTGTAAGTTATACTCCGACTTCCAAATCTGCACATGCCCCCATACGTAGACATTCACATTCACAAACATATGCACATGACACATAAATAAACAATGATGAAATAAAAAAAGCCTAAAATTAAGAGGTTTCATTATGATTTTTCCATACATGCATACAATGTTCTTTTGTAATATTCATTTTGTTGTGTTTCCCCAATTTTTATTTTCTTGATTTCTCACTTAGTCTTTCCATTTTGTTTGTTTATTCCTTTACAACTGACAAGCTATTCCTTATTATTGACAAACATGGCTAGGAATTTTATTTTTATTTCAAAAATCCTATTAAGACAAGGTTCACATGACACAAAATTCAAAATTTTAGCCATATAAGTGTATAGTTTGTAGCCTGTTCACAATGTTCTGAAACACTATCTGATCTGATTCCAGAACATACTAATCAGTCTGGAAAATTACCCTGAGCCTGCCTACTAACCAGTGAAATGATTATCTTTATAAGACCTACACAAGATTGGAGCCATTAATATTTCATCTAGATGATGGGAATGGGGCCTATGAAACCCCACCTCTCCTGGGGAATTATTAGAAAATAACAGTTGTTGGGGATAGTGTCATTTTTTCAGTGGTATAGGCATACATAAGATGCCCTTACTCCATTAAATAACCTCCTACCCAACATAAGGCAATTACCTCTTGTTAAGTTTAGTGGGACACACATGCATACACACACACACACACACACACACACACACACACACACGTACACAGAAGACATGAAAATAGGAGGAGTAATTTTTAAGACAAAGGGCTCCAGAGGGAAAAGAATGAGGAGTAACAATGACTAAAATTCATTATATCAATGTATGACTCTATCAAGCATTTTAAAAAAAAACAGTTACCACTCTTTCCAAACAAATTCCTGGAATATGAACCTTTCTTTCTTATGGGTTTGGCTACACCAAACATTTTATATAAATGGTATAATGCAATATATGGCCTTTGTTGTAGAATATTATTTTAAGGTGTGTTACTTTTGTTTATTTTGCATTTGTTTAACTATGTGAAGCTGTGTTACTGTGCCTGTGTAAAACACCTGATGATCTAATAAAGAGCTGAATGGCCAATAGCAAGGCAGGAGAAAGGATAGGCAGAGCAGGCAGGCAGAGAGAATAAATAGAAGGAGAAATCTGGGAGGAAAAAAGAAAGGAAGAAGGAATGAGAGAGAAGGAAGAGGACTCCAGGGGCCAGCCACCCAGCTACACAGCAAACCATGGAATAAGAGTAAGATTTACAGAAGTAAGAGCATGGGAAAAGTTGAGAGGCAAAAGGTAGACAGGATAATTTAAGTTAAGTAAAGCTGGCTAGAAATAAGCCAAGCTAAGGCCAGGCATTCCTAATTAAGAAAAAGCCTCTGTGATTTATTTGGGAGCTGGTGGCTGGTCCCCCAAAAGAACAAAAACAAACAACAGACCTTTTTGTCTGGCTCCCTTTACAACATAATGTTTTCATGATTTATCCATGTAAGGTACATAAATATTTAATTTATGGCTATAAATAATCCATTATAGGCATATCTCACACTTTATGTGTTTAATCACTTGAAAATGCTTATGTAGATTTTCTTTTTAGTTATTATAAAATTTCTGATGGCTGGGCATAGTGGTACATGCCTTTTATCCTAGCACCTAGGAGGCAAAAGCAGAGGCAGGTAGATCTCTGTGAGTTCGAGGGAGGTTTAGACTACACAGAGGGTTCCAGGATACCCAAGACTCTGTCTCAAAATTAAATTAAATTACTGCTATGAATATTTATGAATAATTTTTAAATAGTTTCTGTTGAATATGCTCAATTTTATATACAAATATTGTGAATTTTAATTACTGTAATCTCCTGCATCCTCCAATCCTTCTCCCATCACTATGAATCCCTTTTGAGTCCTATCCTATATCATGTCTTTTTGTTTTGACTTAAGATCCACTACATTTAACCAGGGTTGTTTGTGTTTCCCTGATTTTGGATTATCCATTTAGGTCTTCTCTAGTGGATGAGTCAAACATCTGAAGACAGTGACTTCCCCTCCTTCCAAATCTATCAATTGCTAATAATACAGCAGAGATGGATAGGGCTCCAAGAGTTCCTCAAAAATCCATGATTGACAGAGTCAGGCCCAGTCTCATGCAGACCCATTGCAAGCATCCATAGCTTCCATAAGATCACGATTACAACTGACTTTGCCATGCCCAGAAAATGTTATTTCACAATCTTTCTGTTTATCGTTTGGCTCTTGTCATTCTTTCCATGAACTCTTCAGCAATATTTCCTGAGCTTTAGAGGAAATGATAGAAATTTTTTGTCTAGGGTTGAACATAACCTATCTCAGTTTCTTGAGAAGCCATGGGATTCTGCATTCATTGTAAAGAGAAGCTTCTCTAATTAAGACTGGAAGTAGTACTTGTCTGTAAAAATAAACAAATATTTAGAGTGTAGCTTGGTGACATGTTAGTTTAGCTGAACAACAGTAATAAGTGCTCCACTGGGGCTTTCTAGCCATGAATTTTTGACAAAGTTTATATTACCAGATGTCCTAGTTATTTTTCTCTTGCTGTGATAAAATACCATGACCAAAAGCAGCTTGGGGAGGGAAGGGCTAATTAAGCTTACATATTTGGGATCTCAGGCCATCGAGAAAATGCAAGGCAGAAACTCCTGAAATCTGGAGGCAGGAATGGAAGCAGAAGACATGGAGGACTACTGTTTACTGGCTTGCTTGGTTTGCTTTCTTATATACTCCAGGACTACCTGCCCAGTGGTAGCATCACTCCCAGTGGCTAGGTCTTACCACATGAATTATTAATCAAGAAAATGCCCCACAGGCTTTTCTACATACCAATCTCATGGCGGCTTTTCCTCAGTTTATGATCCCTCCTCTCAAATGACTATAAGTATAGTGGCAAGTTGACAGAAACCTAACCAACACCAGACAGGAATTCCCACAAGTCAAATCCAAGAGCAGTTACTTTCCCCATAACAATCATGCCACCATTGTACTAGTGGGCATATCTTCTCATGTAGGTTGGTGTTGTGGTTCATAGTGTTCACAGCTGGGTGAGACCAGTGTAGTCTTTTTATTCTCTTGCAGTGTGCATAGCACCTTCTAGGTGGGAGGAAAAGTTCAGCTCAGTTTGAGCTTTATTTCTCTATATCTTGTAACCAAGATGCAATATCTTTAGCAATAGGGTTGTCCTGGTTGGTTTTTATCAACTTAACACAAACTTATACATAGCTGTGAAGAGGGAATCTTAATTGAGAAAATACTTCCACAGGATTGGCCTGTAGGAAAGTTTGTGGAATATTGTTTTGCTTAATGATCAATGTGGAAGGCCTCACCTACTGTGGATGGTACTATCACTATGCAGGTGGTCCTGGGGTATATAAGAAAGCAAGCTGAACAGGCTGTGGAGGCAATCCTGTAAATAGTGTTCCTCTATAAAATTTGCATTAGTTCCTGCCTCCAGCTTTCTGGGGGGGTTGTCTGTCTTCTTTATGTTTTCAAGGAACCAACTCTTCATTTAACTGATGCTTTGTTAGAATGGGGAAATGGATTTCCAGGAGAGGAAGAAGGAGTGAAGATCTGCAGTTAGCCCCCCTGCTTCATTTTTGTAATGGCTGAGTAATATTCCCTTCTGCGAGTATACCACACTTTATCAATTCATCCATTTATGGACTTTTAGGCTGTTTCCAATTTCTGACTATTATGAATAGTGCAGCAATGAACATGGCTGAGCAACTGTCTCTATTGTAAGGTGTAGAGTCCTTTGAGTACATGTCCAAGAGTAAGGTAGATCTATTCCCGATTCCCTGAGGAACTAAAACATTGATTTCCATGGTGTCTGTATAACTTTGCACATCCTCCAGCAATGGATGAGTGTTCTCCTTACCCCACATACACACCAGAATAATCTGTCATTTGTTTTAATGATCTTGACATATTTTTACTGGTGGGAGACAAAAAAAATGTAGTTTTGATTTGCACTTCACTTGTGGCTCAGGATGTAGAACATTTCTAAATGTTTTTCAACCATTTTTGTTTCATCTGTTGAGAATTCTCTGTTTAGATCTGTGTCCCATTTAATTGGGTTATTAGTTTTCTTGATTGCCAGGTTTTTCAGTTCTTTATATATTTTACATATTAGCACTCTATTGGATGTGTAATTGGCAAATGTCTGTTCCTATTCTATAGCCCTCCACTTTGTCTGAATGATGTTGTCCTTTGCCATACAGAAGCTTTCACTGAACTTTTTATTAAAGCTAGTGAATTTTTTATTTTGTTTTTTTATTTTGGTTTGAATTCTTTTTCTTATTTCGTTCAGATGTTGTGTTTTCTAACTCTTTTTTTTCTGACTTTTGTTAATGTCCCTTTGAGTTATTTGGACATATTTACAATTGTTTTGAATTCATTGCCTTAAGGGTTGTCTAAGTTGCTCTTGACCATTACTATGGGATTAATAGCACTTGAGGAGGCATACTATCTGGTGTGTGTGTGTGTGTATGTGTGTGTGTGTGTGTGTGTGTGTGTGTGTGTGTGTGTGTGTGTGTGTGTGAATTCTGTTTTAATTGTGATTGTGGGACCTGGAGTTTGGCAATTGGTTTTGGTTTGGTTTGAGTTTCTGGCCTGCCTAAATTGAATGTTGATTTAAATGTCTAGGTTCTCTAGCTTGACAAGTACTAGATAAGCCAGTTGCTGCTTTGAGCTCAATGCTGGGGTTGCTCTGTACTGATTTGTGAGTATGGTCACTGAGGTGAGCCTAGTTCAGCTAAAGAAAGGTGAAGATTCTAAATTCACAAGTCAGTACTCTGTAGAATGAAGAGATTCTTCCTGCAGCTCCTCAAATCATGGTGCCAGAGAGAAGCAGAGTAAGGGCATCTTGGGTTGTATCTATGTGCTTAGCACAAGGTTCCAGGGGGATGAGAAGGTAGGAGCTACCTGTCTTGGCAGAGTACTCACAGGGAAGCACAGTTGTGTATGGGAGGCAGGAGGTTCCAGGGCCCTTTCATCTGGACTGGTTTCACACAGGGCAGTGGAAGAGATCAGGGACGCCTTCTTACCTTTTTGTCTGAGCTGGGTGTTCATGGGACACTGGTAGGGTCTCATGTGGAAATTTCTGTGTGAACATGTCTTCTGTTCTCTTCTGTATATATTAAAACTGTAAGTTTTTCATTATGTGGTGAGAATTTGTTTTTTGATCTGATCATTGAAGTATGTGAATAGATTAGTGGTTTGAAGATACAGGCTCTGTGTTTGTGATAATGAAAAGAATTTGGCTTATCAGTCTTTGGCTTATCTATTTTTCATCTCAATATGAAAAATAGTTCCATGATCTCATAATGGTGAATGGCTATGTGATATCTTTGTGAAGGGAATTTTACTGTTCCTATCTTTATACTTTACCATAGCTGAAATTTTCAAAATTGAGATGAAAAGCTGTGTAACTTTTATAACATGCACAACTTCTTACTCCAGAAAAGCCATCACTTCTGATTGTGTAAGTAAACTATTCCTACTTTAAAATTAAAGAACACTGTTGTATTAATACACATAACACATACATGACTTTTTCTTGAGTTTTTTTCTCAAAATTGAAATAGATTTTTACCATATTTATATTACATTTATTGTTTATCATTATAAAAATATACCTTTTACTATGTTAAGAATACATAGTATGAGACGTGACATCTCAAGTTTTTAGTATTTAGTACAGTAAGTATCACTAACCACAGACATGTTTATGTAGTAGATCTTTATTATTTCTTTGTGTAGAGCTGAAACCAAATTGAATCATTAGGATCATTTTGTATTTCTTCAGTAAGGAGTTTTAGCCTAAAGATTTTAAAAAATAGACATTAAACTAATATAGGTAAGTCACCATGTGACTGTGGGAAAGATGGGAGAGCTATCCCCATTATCTGTCATGTGGCGGCATGGGTGGGAGAATGATCTGCCCCCCTCAGGTGAGAGAGTGATCTGAGATCATAAGAGTAGGAAAGCTGTCCCTGCCCCTCATCAGCTGCAGTGCTCAGGAAAGTGGCCCCTAAACCTAGACTGGGCAACACGGTAGAGCTGTCCCTGAAGGTGTAGGTGTGAAAGAACCAACCCTGAGGATGTGAAAGCAGGAGAACTGGCCCCACCCCTTGCTCATTGCTGCAAGGGATGAACTAGCCAAGGCAATGCTGGGGAGCTCACCCTGGTGGTGAAGACAGGGGAGAGCTAGCAGACTGACCAACCCTGCAACTACCCAGGCCCAGAACCAGGGTTAAGTGTAAGACAAATTGCTTAATGATCTTATTAATAAAAAACCCAGAGCCAGATATTGGGGTTAAAACTGAGAGATCAGAGAAATAGAACAAGCCACATACAACCTCACCTTGCTGACACCTTAGTCTCCAAAGAGAACTACTTCCTGTATACCCACACCTATATGCCTTTCTGTCCTGCCATCTCATTCCCTCTCTCCGCCCAGGTACATCACTTCCTCTTCCTGCCCAGCTCTGTCACTTTCTGTCTGTACAGACCTCCAGACCTTTATGGTTAACTAGTGTTGGAATTTAAGGCATGTGCCACCATGCCTGGCTCTGTTCCCAGTGTGACCTTGAACTCACAGAGATCCATCTGCCTCTGCCTCCCAAGTGCTAGGATTAAAGGCGTGTGTCACCATGCCTGACTTCTATGTTTAATATAGTGATTGGCTTTTTCCTCTGATCCTCAGATAAGCTTTATTGGGGTGCACAAAGAAAATATCACCACAGTTAAGTGTTGGCCGGCCCCAACATCCACCCCATCTGTGATCTGCTGGAGCACAGGTGGCGGGGGCGGGTCTGAGCACACAGGGCTACAGGATATCCATGACACAAGGCAGCAAGAGGATGTCCAGGAAAAGTCCCAGTGAGGACCCTTTGTCCAGAGTGTAACAGAGACCAGGGGCCTCGAACCCATCCAATGATTCTTTGCAGTGAATGCCTGCATGTAAGGATATATAGATAATGGGTTTGCTGTATGACTCACTGTGTCATCCTGCTGCCTCCATGATGAGAATTCCCTTTCTTCTTCTTTTTCTCCTTTTTTATCTTAAATTTTATTTTGTTTTAATTTTGGGCGGGAGTTGCAGGGGCAGAGCGGGGATGCAAGGGGACTGGAAGTGGATGGGATAGGGATGCATGATGTGAAAGCCACGAAGAATAAATAAAAAGAAAGTTAAAAAAGAGCACCAGAAAAATTTTAAAAAAACATAGGTATGTTAAAAGTATGACAAATCTCTCTGTTTTGATAGACTTCTTCATAAGATTGCAAAATAATGAGTCTATTTCCTTTAAAAATTAGTTTCCTGTCCTTAAAAATAATCAATTTCTTGAATTTTTAAAAATTTAATAAGTTTTAAAATTCTACCCTTTCCATAAAATTCTGTTTAAATATCTAATATTTCCATATCTCTCTAGAATGGCATTATATAGTCTGTTTTTCAACTTACTTTCCATTATTTCTCCCCATTTCTGTAACTGATAAGTATTTGTATTTATTTAAATAGTGTGCTTATTATCATATCATCACTTTGATTAATAGGCATTTTTACACACTATAGCCATTTATGTTCACTCATTTTGCTTATGAAATTTTTTATGAATCTTTAAGGCTGGTTCCATTCTCCTAGTTGAATCTAGACTT
>CABHPQ010074168.1:0-16221 GCA_902168405.1 Peromyscus aztecus
GGGCGTGAGGAGGGAGAACGGGGGAATCTATGACTGATATGTAAAGTTGAATTATGTTGTAAGATAAAATAAAATAAATTATAAAAAAAAAAAGAATCCCTCTTTTCTTTCTTCAGCTGGACTCCTGGAGCTCGGCCTGGTGCCTTGCTGTAGATTTCTGCATCTGCTTCCATCAGTTATGGGATGAAGGCTCTATGATGACAGTTAGGGTATTCACCAGTCTAATTACAGGAGTAGGCCAGTTCACGCTTGCTAGTAGTCTAAGGTGGGGTCATCCTTGTGGATTCCTGGGAACTTCCCTAGCACCCTGTTTCTCCCTATCCCCATGATGTCTCCCTCTTTCATGATTTCTCTTTCCTTGCTCTCCCACTCCTTCCCTGTTCCGGCTCAAACATCATGTTCCCTTATGTTCTCATCCTCCATCCCCTACCCTCCATTGCCCCCCTCACTCTCTGTTTACTCACAGAGATCTCTAAGTAGATTCCTTGAAACCCACTTGGTCTTCTACTGTTCTACACAGAAGCAGTCAGCCTCACATCTAAATAGTCATTGTTGGCAGGCTTGTTGGGAGGAGGGAGGAGAGGGGGATCTGTGGTTGGTATCTAAAATGCATAGAAAATTTCTTAATAATAAAAAAAGAAGAAAAATAACTTTAAAAAGGAAAACATACTCATTATCATACTTTGAGTTAAATCACTTCAGTAATTTTATTAAATATGAGTGGGTTACATAGTCTGATAAACTACAATGATTGTATGTGTGATTTTTTTAAAAGTGTAATGAACAGAGTTACAGAATAAGACAATAGTTATTAGGAAAGAAAAAGAAATGGAAAAGTACAGGTTAGAAAAAAACAGCATATAATTAAAATGAACAAATATAGAAAGTGAATGTATAGAATTAGGATGGTGATACTTAATAATACCAATCTGTATTTGGATCTTTTGCTAAAGGAGTAGTTTTTAAGTAATCTTATCAAAAAATGTGTTAAAATCAACTACAACAACTAAAGGTCTATTTTTTTAGAAACTTAATAAAATATGTAAATCTTTAGTGTAACAAACTAAGATGCAACAAACGTTAAGTACAGAATAATCTATAGCATAAGCTACACATACAATGAGTAGAATGCAAATTCCTAACTTATACAAAAATCATCTACAAAATCATACAATTAACGATTAGTTTAACTGTTAAAATATAAACACTTTTCCATAAGTTAAAAAGCAAAGGGATCCTTTTTCTCTCTTTACATGTGGTGCAAATATATGAGGAGGGAATTAAAGTACATAGTTGGGAAAGGTAAGCTAAAACTGTTTCTACTAGAAAAGAAAGAATTTAAAACTCATCCTGAACAAATTTGACCATGTGGTACAGTACAAAGTCAATATATTTTTTTTCTTTCATTTCTACATGTACTAGCAGCAAAGAGTTAGAAAATGAAACTGAAAGTATTTCCAATTGAATGGGATATACAAACAAGTTTGCCCAGGAAAGTAAATATGAAGGTTTTAAGCAATCAGATTTCAAAGTTTGCTTTATCTAATCCTTGCTCTAAGGACAGTGCGCTTTTGGGGAAACGAAAAACAAAAGTAATTGTGACCTAATAGGTAGTTCAGAAAGAGTCAAATTATTTTGTTTCATGATCTTAAGTCAATTCAATAGTGAAAAAGGGTATCTTTTCAAAATCCTTGGCTTAGAAAAAATGAACTTGTCCTTACAAAGTGCAAATTCATATGAAAAAAGTACCAGATTATCAGCCTTAATTCATACACACACAAAAAAATGAGAGATATATCGTGTATTGTTGGGGTGTTAAATTCCAAGTTATAAATCACCAGGAAGATATGTGAAAGACTATGAGGCTTTGACCTAAGTATATGGCCATTCAGGACTCATAACCTTAAAAATAAAGAAAAATGCATGATCTGTTTTACCCTCAGGAGACCTGTAGGAGGATTACATGCTGGATTTATTCTATATTTTGTTTATTTGTTTATTTATTTGAGAAAGAATCTTACTTTGTAGCCCTGGCTGGCTTGGGACTAACTTGCTATTTAGATCATACAGCATAAATTGTGGTACTCCTCCTATCTCTGTTGCTAAAGTTTTGGGATTGGTGATGTGTGCCACCATGCATAGCTAGACAATGCATTTTGAGAAATATCCTAAAAATATGAAAACTGTTTTACATTAGGACAATGAAAGTTATCTTTAGAAATCTGCACCTTCTATGTGTATATGAAACATATTGAACATAATGAAAACAAATAATAAAGTTTCATAAAAATTATAAGTATTTTCACCAAAAGTTACTATTAAGAAAATTAATAGATTATAAAAGAGTTCTCAGCCACAACCACTCCATTCAAATTCTTAGGCTAGAAGACTTGTCCACCCCTAGCACAGCTCTGGAGGTAATGCAAATCATATTATTGGGATGAATTCAACTTTGTTCTGATATCCTGTCTGAAAAAAAATTCTCAAGGATATGGAAAGGATTTAATCTACACTCCTTCATAATCATTTTCTAAAAGGGGTTTATTGTAAATCTCTCATGCCTCTTTGTTAAGTACATGTATCTCCTAAAACTCAAACATGTCTGTCTTTCTCACAGACTTGAATAGTAGAAAATCATAAATAACGCCTACAGGTGTACATTTATTGAAGGTCGGAATGTGAGACTTGGGATTGTGGTGATATTGTGTTCCCCAAAATATTGTGCACCCTAATAAACTTATCTGGGGTCAGAGACAGAACAGCCATTAGATACAAAGGGTAGAAAATGGTGGCACCCACACCTTTAATCCTAGCACTCCAGAGGTAGAAATCCCTCTGGATCTCTGTGAGTTCAAGGCCACATTGGAAACGGCCAGGCATGAGGACACACGCCTTTAATCCCAGGGAGTGAGCCTTTAATCCCAGGGAATGATGGTATGAAGCAGAAAGGTATATAAGGCGTGAGGACCAGAAACTAGAAGCATTTGGCTGGTTAAGCTTTCAGTGTCGAGGTGAGGAAGCTGTGGCCTGTTCTGTCTCTGATATTTCAGCATTGACCCCAATATCTGGCTTCAAGTTTGATTTTATTAATAGGACTCTTTAAGATTCATGCTACAGGGGATGTAACTCAGTAAAGTGTTTGACTATTGTACAGGAAGTACTAGGCTGGATCACCAGTACCCCATAACTCAAACATCATGGCTTAGACCTTAAATCTCAGCCTTTGAGCAGTAGAAACAAGAGGATCAGGGGTGTTTTAACCCACTAGGTTTCCTAGTGGCTGTACCCAGCAGGACTGCATAAGAAGTTGATTGACCCATGGGCCTGGGTACTAGATGACTGTAACTAATAAGGAGAAGGTCTTTTGCTATACCCCTTGGCATTGCTATAAATAGACCTTTGGAATAAAGTTCTGGACTGGTGGATAAGGATCCAGGCCTACCCGAGTCTATCCTGTGTTTTCTCTCCCTTCTTTATTTCTAACTAAAATCTCAACTTATAGGAGACGCTGTGTGGAAGAAAAAAACAACAGAAATATAAATCTGATGCACAGAATTCAGTATCTGAAGTTAATAAAAGTCTATTGACACAAACCAGAGAAACAGAAGATACTCCCTGGAACAGAAAGAAGCAGCATTGGGAAGTAGAGCAAGGGATTTGAAAGTAGGGCCATTTTCATTAATGATAAAATTAATGTATTTGTTCAGGAAGGTAATTGTTGTGGGACTAGAATTAAAGGGAACAAAATGCCCCTTCTAATCCATCAGTAGAATTTGGGATTTGAAGGAGGAGGAAATTATTTTTGAGTAGGAGAACTTCACAGTTTCTACCCAGATGGCAACACCCAACTAATTTTATATTCCTAAAACAGAAAAAGATTATACATTTTTTCTTTCCCTGACTTTGAATTTTGTTCTGACTTCACAACTCTTCTGAATATCAACTCTTTTTGACAAAGGATATAAATTTATTTGCCATCTCTGGTTTGGAAACACAAATGTTGGGCATTTGAAAGCCAATATTTTAATACAGAAGTTTCATTTTCAGGAAACTACAAAATACAGAAATACATACTTCTTATCACTCTGTGCATAATGATAAGCAGTGGGCTTCTAGTTGTAATGAAATCATTGAGATTATTTTATGTCCTTAGTATATAAGGGTGATATTTTTCTTTGAATTAAGATTGTAAATTCTACTTTTCTATATTGCTACTAAGCCTGACACAGAACTTAACCTAAAGATATGTTCACTTATTACTGAAATATCCTATGTGTTTCTGAACATAATCACCTTAATTAAAATACCTAATGTGATTCTTAACATGTAGGCAAAGTATCAATCTCTGGTACCCTCCTAGAAGTGTAATTATTAGGTTCCAATCAAGGCATTAAAACTCTGAGTGTGGGTATCAGCTACGTGCAGTGTATCAAATTTCTCTTGTTCTTTGAACACATATTTAAGGCTGAAATTCGTGCCATAACTGACATAGATGAGCCTATACTGTATCTTTGGTCTGCCTTATCTCATTAGAATTACAGTTATTTCTTGTGTGCCTAAATCTACCTACCTACCTAATCATTAATCTCTGCAGGTTAATCATTGTTATGATTTTCAAACTTCTTTAACTATTTTCAAGTCCTAGATACTGGAAATAATGTTTATCCCACAGCTTGATTCTGGTTAATGGTAACATTCAATTGATAGTTTATTTTAGAAAAGGTTCTGGAGAAAGTTATAGTCTTTGTGTGAAAGAATGCTAGTTAAATTCACAATGGTTGCTACTTAGGCTAATATGAGGTACTCTTTCATCCCTTCAGGAGATGTCATTGGATATACTAATTTCCTGTGGAATTGAAGCCTAGAAATCTCAATGTACTTCTCATGAATAAATACATACATGATCAACCCTTCACTTTAACTGTAATATCTTCTGCAGACATTAATGATAATTTTTTTTTACACAGAGCCCAATTGGCAGGAAATACTTACAGAAACTAAAAATATGAGTGTAAGTTTATAACCCACAAGACTAATATGAGGGTAAATATTAAAATATAGGAAAATGTTCTGCAAAAATTATTATTTTTGTGTTCCACACAAATACATCTTAGAGTTCCACACTGTGGTGAAATTTGCTTAGTTCTTGGCTTATGTCAGAAAATTACTATTAGGTCATATTTTGCTTTACCATAAATTCTAGAGAAGCAATTCAAATGTGGTAAAATATCAAAAGGTCTTTGAAATAATTTAAGACATTCATTCATTCAACAAATATTTAATGAGTACAAGTATTATGGTAGGGTTTAGAAGTTACAAATGGATCACATAAATATTTACACATACATACATATATGCATACATACATGCATACATACATACATACATACTGATTTTAATTAACAACTTTACAAAAAATAAAAAGTCAGTATAGTGATGATATACTGTGCTAAGTCCTCTAATAAGGATAAACTCTCAGTTACAAATGAGTTAGGTGTAATGTTTTATATATGAAAATAGAATGGAAACAACAGAACTATAGGCTTTCAAGACAATAAAAGCTAAGTCCTAAGGTGAAAGATAGATGAAAGTACAAGGGGAGAAAGAGGAGGGATTCAGAGAAACCAGCATATATGAAAAGCTAGAGGAAGGCAAAAACAGACAGTTATTAATTGCATGTAACTAGAGAGAAACGTAATGAACTGAGGTGAAGAAGGCCACTGTTATGACACCACGGTCACAAGCAGGGCCAACAACTAACTGAGGTCAAGAGAAAGTTCATTTGAGGACTAGCTACTCTGAGTTAATTTAGATTTTTGATTTGCCATCATTTTCTGAATAAACATTCAAAGCAATCCTGGATCACTCCATTTGGAAACTGGTTTTATAAATATCAATGAAGAGAAATTATGATGTCTTGGGCAATTTTTGTCCTTCAAGATGAAGTCTTGCTGGCATTTCTATGGGGCCATTTCTTTCTGAAAGTCTTATGGTTATCTCTACCCTTGTTGATTTTCTCCTGATATATAGAGGAGAGTTTCCTGTCTCATTTAATTCTGATTGGTATTACTTGATGCTTTTTAGTGAAAGTGAAGGGACCACATTAGTGCCCTATATTTTCATAAGAGAATAGGAAGCTTGAACATGTAAGTCTATTTTATTCAAGTATTTCCTTCATAAATCCCCTTTGGCACAGAAGGGGATCATATTCAGTTACAGCTAAAACAAAACTGAAAGACACTGAAGGAAAATATTGCAATACTACTCTTCTTATATGCCAGTCTGAAGGTAGCTCTTTAGAACAACAGCAGCAGCCCTGGAAAGTCATTAATAGCTTGATCTCTCTTCCTCTTCTACCATCTATAATTAGTGTCTTCCATCTTCACGGTCAACAGTAATACTCTCATAGGAGTTTCTTTAGTTTTGGACAATTCTTTGTATATAGCAACAAGAAGTGAGATATGGAGGAACAAAACCCTGTCTGTTATCAGACTTAGGTACCTTTGGAAATTTTGTTTAGAAACACTATTTTTCAAAAAGGTTTTTTTAATTTTACACACCAATCTCAGTTCCTCCTCCCTCCCTTCTATCACCTTCCCACCTCTCAGAATCACACTCACTATCCACTCCTCAGAGAGGGTAAGACCTCCCTTGGGGAGTCAACAAAGTCTGGCATACAAAGTTGAAGCAGGACCAAGCCCCTCACCACAGTGTCAAGGCTGAGCAAGGTATTCTACCCTAGGGAATGTGTTCCGAAAGGCCATTTCATGCACCTTAGATAAATCCTGGTCCCAGTGCCAGGGACTACCTAAATAGATCTAGCCACATATCTATCACCCATATTCAGAAGGCCTAATTCTGTCCCATGCTTGTTCTCCCACTGAGAGGCCAGAATCCAAGAGCTCCCACCAGTTTGGGTCAGCTGTATCTGCAGTTTTTCCCGTCATGATCTTGACCTCATTTGCTCCTGTGATCCCTCTTCTCTTACAATGTGTTTTGATCCTATTTACCTCCAACTTTTCCCATATCCACCCTACATTGATACCCACCCCAAATTACATTAATCTTTCTTTGCTGTTGTTAAAAACCCATCAAGACCAATTCGTGCTGCCAATGCATTCTTGGACATGTGATCTTTCTCTGGAGCATGATTGACTCACAGAGGCTGCACTCTTAGAGAAAACTGCATCTCCCTCTCTCAGTAGACAGAAATTACTAAAAGCTCCAAGGATAGAAGTGGAATTTTTGTGCCAGACTGCTATCATCAGGCTGACACTTGCAGATACAAATTCACAGCGGCTACAATAGCATGCACAAAGCCTATACAGCCCAAACCTGAAAAGATCCCATAACCAATGATTTTTGGTTATATATTATTAAATATAAGTGCCACATGAGAGCCTTTACTACAAAGGAATATAAAATATATATTTAATTGATCTGTTTTAATCCAAATAAAATAATAGCATTTTAATTGATCATGTTATTATTCAAAATAAAATAGTGTCTTTATATGTACTAAGAAGAGAATATGTCAATTATATACAGCATAATAAGATACAATAAGACTATGCACAAACTCTCATATCAAGACCGGATGAGGCAACACATTAGGAAGAAAATAGTTCCAAGAACAGGTAAAAGCATCAGAGATACCCCCACTCCCACTGTGAGAGTTCTCACAAAAACACCAAGCTTAAAACCATAACATATATGCAGAGGACCTAGTGCAGACCCATGTAGGCTCTGTGATTGCTGCTTCAGGCTCTGTGAGCCCCTTTGAGCCCTACTTAGTTGATGTCTGTGCCCTGTAGTCTCCTGGTGTCATAGACCCTTCTGGCTCCTACAATTTTTCCTCCCCCTCTTCGGCAGTGTTCCTGAGATTCAAGGGGGAGGGACCCAATGCCTGCTCTTTCCTGAAAATAAATGGAGGAAGAGTGAATGTGGGAGAGAGGGGAGATAGGGAAGCATTGAGAGGAGTGAATAGTGGAGAAACATTGGTCAGGATGTATTGAAAACAAAACCAAAACCAAAACAAACAAACAAACAAACAAACAAAAAGAAATCTCGACATAACATCAGAATAAAAAAAGGAAGAGAATTATGTGTTGGACAACCAGTTAAAGATCTTTGCCTAACCTGAGCTTCATCCTGAAGACAGCCTCAAGATTCCTAGACCCTTATCTGCAAGGATTGCTGCTCTTTCTGTCTTCTAAAATATAAATTTTCTACCAGGATCCCCAAATTCTTCAGTTCTTCACTTGTGTTGTGATATTATCAGCACTATATTTCTAAGTCATTTTCTTGTTATTATCACAATTTTTCTTTTCAAATATTCTCTTTTACACATCATTAAAGTTAATATATATGCACACAATAATACATGCATGAATGCATGTGCATCTTACTTCTCTGGGTACCACAATAATTTGAGATATAAAAATAGTATTATTCCAAAGGAAAGACTCAAAGTATTTGTATTTTTTGTTATTTATTAAGTATAATTAAATTTAATGAGTAGGGTTATTTTGCCTACATTTGTGTCTGTGTACCATATGTAGGCCTGATGCCCGCCATAATCAGAAAAGGGGATCAGACCCATTAGAAGTAGTATTACAGACAACTGTGAGCCACCATGTGGGTTCTGGAAATGAACCCTGGTCCCTTGTAAGAGGAACAAATGTTCTTAATCACTGAGCCATCTCTCCAGGCCAAAGATTCAATGTTTTATGTTTGTGCTTTACAACTTCATTCATGAAAGAGTTAAATTGCTTTCCACCTTTCCTCTGCCTCCGGAAAATTATACTTGAAAAATAAAAACAGTGCATTGTCTCATTTGTCAGCAAATGAAATAAAGAGGAAAAAAATGAAAAGAAGCTCATGTCTTGTAGATGATTTTCTAAATTAAGTTTGGTTGTTTGGATACAGGCTGTTTCTGTGTAACCATATACTTCAATCCTGAGATAAGTTCACCTTTAAATTCTTCTGTCTGGGTCTGAATTTCTCTATAAGTCATTTTAACAGGTTTTTCTAAAGCTTTTATCTTGGCACTTAAATTGACCAACATTTTTAATGCTAAAATAAAAATGATCAAACAAATAATATTCATAATTGATGTTACATATGTACCATCAATATTAATTATCCTCTCATTTAATTGTTCAATTTTCAGACTGCCTAATACGTTATCAAACAGAGACCAAATACCTTCCATTGTAAAAAATTTTCCCATTTTTTTAATGTGGGAAAAATTTTCTTTTAACTAATTTCACCCTTTAAAATATCTTAATTGACTTACCAATTCTGTCAACTCCATAGAACAGTAGAAATCCAAGGGAATTTCAAAGAAGCTGCCTAGTGTGGTGGCAGTCTGATATGGGAATCCAAGGAAAGCCTACCACCCAACAGGAGAAAGAAAGCCAAAGAGACTTCAGCCATATGCTCCTGCCTGGGCTGTGCAAATGTGCCTGAGCTAGGGGCCCTGTAAGCCTACAAGCAGCTTTTAAACAAAGTCTTGCCATGTTGAGCGCCAATTGCAAATGATTTTCTAAATGGTCTTATTAAATAAAAAACACAGAGCCAGATATAGGGGTGAATGCCTTAGAGACGTCAGGAAAATATGGAAAGCCACAGCTAACCTTACCTCACCAACTCTGTAGCTTCAAAATACCATGATTTCCTGTTTACCCATGCCTATATGCCTTGCTGTTCTGCCATCTGATTTGCTCTCTCACCCAGCTATATCACATCCTCTTTCTGCCCAGCTCTGTAACTTCCTGTCTGTCTGTACAGACCTCCAGACCTCCATAGTTAACTAGTTTTGGAATTTAAGGTATGAACCTCCACACCTGGCTCTGTTTCCAGTGTGGCCTTGAACACAGAGATCCTGCCTGCCAAGTGATAGGATTAAAGGCATGTGCTAACATTGCATGACTTCTGTGTTGTGGCTGGCTTTTTCCTCTGATTTCTGGGCAATTTTTATTTTTTTAAGCACAAATAAAATATCACCGCATTTTAGCACAAATAAAATATCACCACAGTGTCTTCCATCAGAATTTAAGCTTACATCTATAGTCTGGAAAGTAAGACTTTAAGAAGAATTCCTTGAGGGCTGATTAGAGGAATGTTGTTGGTTATGTGGATTATTTTTCAATACAAAGTTAAGAAAGGATGGAAGGATGATTTCACCATGCAATTCCAAACTTAGTCAAATATGAAAGAAAATTGAACACGTTAAGCTATTGGTATACTGAGCATTTTAAAAGTATTACCTTCCAAATTGACCCATGGATGTTATTTTTTGTTTTGATCATTTGGAGAGAAATGAAGATAGATATGAAATGAAATAGTGACACAATTTCACATGCAATAGAAATCATTTTGCAGAGTCTATATACTTCATACTGACTTTGAAGGAGATACCAACTTTTAAGGGTTTTCTGAAGATATTAAGTTCCTTTTTCTGAAGAGTCTAAAGTAAAGAGCTCCATGGGAGATTTCTTTGAGAATAAAAAAATTAAAAAAAAATATTTGCTAACAGAGAAAATGATTATAAATGCCAATTGCTTTTGATCATTTCCCATCTTGTTTACTTATAGCTCCTTTCCTCTGACCTGTCCCCTGTATTGCATCCTCTTAACTCCTCCATATCCATCTACCTGAAAAATTATAATACTGGTCCCATATGCATTATTCCTTTGTATCCTTTTAACCTGCTTATTTCTTTAAACAATTAGCTTCATATTACATGTAACAGATCATAAACTTTTCTTGATTTAAACATTATTTAAGAAAATCAGTCTTGGAAGTACACACCTATAATCCTGGCACTTGAAAAACTAAGGCAGGAAGATTGTGGTCAGCTTGAGACCATCTTGGGTTATATATGAAACCCTATCTCAAAACTACCAAATTATTAAAGAATACCAATCAATGAGTTTCCAATGAGAAAACAAATATGACAATATTTTGGATACTCTAAAATAACACCCAAATTCAAAGAAATGCTACATAAAGGGAAAATTGTCCACTATGTTCTTAGTAGACAACAACATAAGCCACAACACTTACATATGTGTACATATTTGCACAAACATAAGTACAGATGACCCCCACCTTACAGTGGTTTAACTTACTGGTTTATTTTTTATTATGGTTTAACAGGATAATAATAATGCCTGAGTATTTCAAGAAATAGCTGTGTATATATTCATGTACTGATAAAGTACATAGAGATTTTCTTTGGAAAAATCTGAAAGCTTTTCAGCCTGAGGAGTCCTAGAGGTAAGAAGTGGATTGTTTCTATGTCTCTCTGATCTTTCAGCATTTACACCAATATCTGGTACCAGTTTTTTTTTTCATTAAAAGACCATTTAACATTCAAGCTACAGAGGAGCATAAGTGAGATACTCAGGATACTATGGCATTGAAATATAGAACAAACATGATATCCATAATGTAGCCAGTAGAATACATTACAGCATGTGAACTAATGAATGAAAAATAATAGGTAGAAGCAGGATTATAACAATGCATCCAAAACATATATTAAGCAAGGGCACACATGCAACAACACATCAAACAAATGTAGGAATTACATATCCCACTATATCAGAGTAGAACCATATTTAAGCTCAACAGACAGAAAGATTTATATAAAAGTAGGAATAAAATTTGAGGTAGGAAGAAAGAATTTTGAAAAGTAGAATAGAAATAAAAAAGGAATCTTGTAAAAGCCAATGACAATAGTGTGCACTGGGGGCAAGAACAGAAGAAAATTAAACATGCAATCTGCAGAAGTGGAATCATTTCCAATGCTGTCAGAAAAATTAGGCAATACCAACAGTCTTTATTATCAAGTGAATAGGTAAAGAGATGTTCACTCATGGAAAAGTATTTGTTTGTAGGATGAGTTACATATCTACATTTTGTTGTTGTTGTTGTTTTTCGAGGCAGGCTTTCTCTGTGTAGTTTTGGTGTCTGTCCTTGATCTTGCTCTGTAGACTAGGTTGGCCTTGAACTCACAGAGATTCACCTGGCTCTGCCTCCTGAGAGCTGGGATTAAAGGCATGCACCAATGCCACCTGGCTATATGTCCACATATTTTTTAAGCATATGTTAATTTGGGAAAGTGTTTTAGGTAATTCAAAATACTAGTTAAATGTTATGGAAGATAAATACTGGAATAAACCACTTACTACAATGGGGGAGCTTGGGGAAAAATTTGGAAGAGCAAACCGCTTGCCAAATGTATCCTCACTGACTAAACATGGGTATGTAAACAAGGGTAGCATGGAAAAGCTGTCTTTGGGATGTAGAAGAGAAGGCTCCATACCCAAATAGACCCTGTTTCCCCTCCCAGCATTTTCCCTATCAGAGATTTCAGGGGTGGTACTTTCTTTTGTCTGAGTCTCACCTTCGTTTGTTAGACCCTTGTCCTCTCCTACCATTCACGAAGGGGTGAGAGGGCAATCACTGTGATGTCAGAACCCATGCTTGCCACTATTGGCTATGATAGATCTAGCTAACCAATCAGAGCTTAGGGGTGTGGCCTCCATTGCTCTCGGAGGGTATATAACTCCACTACCTGGCCTTCTGTGCCAGACCCTTGTGAGGCTTTCACAATGGGCAAGGTTAATAAGAAGTCACAGGTGAGCACCATAGAGACAGGCCCATCAACTTCACATACCAACCTAACACTGAAGGGCAAGATTTCACTAAAGCTTAGAACTCCAGTTTCTGGTGAGGCCTGCTGTGAATCCACTTCTAGAGGTGATGAGAAGGTAAATACAGCTAATCTAAGTGAGCTCTCTCTTTATACCCCCTCCCCTAGAAAACCTACCCTTGTCTGGCCTAGCTTAAACCCCATGCTTAACCCACACCTGTAGCATGAGTCTTAAAATGTCTTATTAATTAAATCAAACCTGGACCAGGTATTGGGGTGAACACTGGAAGATCAGAGAACCAGAACAAGCCACAGCAAACCTCACCTGGCCAACTTCTCAGCTGGTCTTGTTTCCTCAGACTGGAAGCTTCTGTGTCCTCATATTCGAATGGCTCTCAGTTGAACTGTGTTGCTAGAAGCCTGAATGCTTAACCAGCCAAATGCCTAACCAGCCAAATGCTTCTCCAGGCCAAATGCTTCTAGTTTCTGGTCCTCATGCCTTATATATCTTCCTGCTTTCTACCACCACTCTCTGGGATTAAAGGCTTGCTTTCTGGGATTAAAGGCATGTGTCATCATGTCTGGCCATTTCCAATGTGGCCTTGAACTCACAGAGATCCAGAGGGATTTCTGTCTCTGGAATGCTAAGATTAAAGGCGTGTGCTACCACTGCCTATCCTCATGTTTAATATTGTGGCTGTTCTGTCTCTGACCCCAGATAAGTTTATTAGTATGCACAATATTTGGGGGAATACAATACCACACACACCCCTAGAAAGCCTTGCATCCTGGCACATATCTACTAACCAATGTCACAATGTGCTGCCCTTCTAGGATCTATATGTCCTAAAAAGGATAAAACGGATCCTGAAAAGGAAGATAAAGATGACAATCTTGACAAAAAACACAACCACTCCTTCTGGGAAACCTAAGGAAGATGGGAGAGCAATACTATACCCTGGAGAAAATCAGTGGCTGAAAAAGAAGAAAAAATACTGACATAAACAAGAAAAAAAGCTTCAGAACAAGTTGAAGATGCTGTGGGATCAATATACACAGCTGCAGAATGATACAAATGTACTGTGTAATCAATACTATCAGATGCACAGTCAGGTAAAGATACAATTTGGTCATGACAAGCAGGTGCAAGATGAGGGGAATATACAATGTGATCAAGACTAACAACTACAGAGTCAGATGATCACACTCTGTGGTCAAAAGAATCAGCTGAAATCAGAGGTTAATGCACAATTCGATCAAGACAAACATCTGAAAGAAGAGATGATTCCACACTTCAGTCCAGACAAACATCTGAAAAAAGGTGATTGCACACTTTAATCAAGATATGTGCCTGAATGAAGAGGTGGTCACACAATTTAATTGTAACATGAAGCTGAAAGAGGAAGTGATCACACCATTCAATCAAGATAAACATATGAAAGAAGAGGTGATCACACAATCTGATCAGGACAAGCACCTACAAAAGCAGATATTCACACTCTGTTATCAAGACAAGCATGTGAAAGAAGAAATGATCACTCTGTTACCAAGACAAGCATCTGCAAGACCAGATGTTTACAGTCTGTATCAAGACAAACAAGTGAAAGAGGAGATGATTACTCTCTGCTATCAACACAAGCAGCTGCAGAACCAAATGTTCACACTCTGCTATCAAGACAAGCAGGTGCAGGACCAAATGTTCACACTCTGCTAACAACACAAACAGGTGAAACAGGAGAGAATCACCTTCTGCTACCATGACAAGCAGGTGAATCAGGGGAGCTTCACCCTCTACAATCAACAAAAGCAGCTGCAGGACCAGATGAACACACTCTGGGACTACAACAACCAGTGGCAGGAGGAGATGAACACTGAATCAGCCCAGGAACAACATGCCATAGCTGGTTCACTCATCTCCACTGCTAATTTCAATAGGCTGAAATCTCAGAACACAGCCAGAAATGCCAGACATGCGTTTCTAGTCGTCAAGTTGTTCAGAAATGTCCACTTATTACATTCAATGCTATCCAGTGAGATTTGCAAAAATAATTTCATTCTGACTTGAAAATATCTATATTCCTATAATTCTCATGTGGTAGAACTGGGGGGAGAGAAGGGAGGATGGGTATGTTAGGAGGGCAGGAGGGAGAGACTTTGTTTCTTCATGTTTGGGGGTCAGACAATGAATGCATGCTCAAGAAGACATAGGAGAATATGAACAGAGTTTTAAGATCTTCCTTGCTCATTGTTCTACACAAAAGAATAAAGGGCTTGGAATTCCTACCTGTGTGCTTTGCATGGGGCTGAGGAAGACTTTGGTTCAGATTTTGGACTGCCACAACATGTGGGAAGTGTGTTTTGTGGTGGGCTGCACCATACCTGCAAAGAGAGAACATATCACCTATATATAGGTAGACTATCTCCTGGTGGATTTTGTTATACCCTCCCAAGACCTAAGTTAAGGAAATATCCTTACTAGAAATGAAGATACCATCCTATAGGATGCATTTGTTTAACAATGTAAGAACTTGTTACTTTTGTTTATGCTGCATTTGTTTGATTATAAAAAGATGTGTTTCTGTTTTACCTTGCCTACCTAAAGCACGTGATTGGTCTAATATAAAGGTGAATGATCAATAACTAGACCAGAGAGGGATATGCAGAGCTGTGTAGATGTAACCATCTTGTTAAATAAGAAACACAGAGCTGATACAGAGATGAAAGCCCAAGAGGTCAGAGCTAAAAACCTTACCCTTCACTGCTGCTGCTATCTTCCTCAGCAAGAGAACTACTTCCTGTCTGTTTGTCTTTTTTATAGACTTTCTATTCTGCCTTTTCATTGGTTGTAAACTCAACCACATGACTTCCTCATCACTGCCTGTCTGTACAGACCTCCAGGTCTTCTATTGTTGGTATTGAGATTAAAGGCGTGTGTCTCCATGCTGGCTGTATCCTTGAACACACAGAGATCCGCCTAACTCTGCCTCCCAAGAGCTGGGATTAAAGCCGTGCACCACCACCGCCCAGCTTCTGCTGTGGCTTGTTATTAGGTCTGACCCCCGGGCAACTTTATTTATTAACATACAAATAAAATCACATTTCAGTACAAATGAAATATCACCATAGAGCTAGCAGGCAGAGAGAGTAAATAGGAAGAGAAGAGAATGGGAGAAAAAGAAAGAAAAGAGTAAGGAGAAAGAGAAGGAGACCCCCAGGGCCACCCTGGAAGCTGCCAGACAGACAGACATAGTGACATCAGGAAAATAAGACACCCAGAAAGAAGGAAAAGAGCCCTGATGCAAAATGTAGATAAAGAAAAATAGATTTAAATAGAGGTAAGATGAGGCTAAGCATTCATAAGTAATAAGAAGTCTCTGTATCATGATTTGGGAATTGGTTGTTGGCCCCAAAGAAAAAGCCTGGAAACAATCTTATCTCTATGCATAGTTGTATGTGCAAATGATTAACATCAGATGCATTGTGGGAAAACACATAAGAAGTAGACAAAAGCTTACATAATCCAAGTTAGTCAGTCAAAACAGAGAAGCTCATATACC
>CABHPQ010074173.1:0-11173 GCA_902168405.1 Peromyscus aztecus
GATAGGCATTTCCGGTTCAAGGCGTCTGGTAACCAAGGCGACCGACCACCCGGACGCATTCGCCTAGCGGACTCCAACTACCCGGACACTTCCGCCTGACGGACTGGGGTCAAGATAGCCATTTCCGGGTTAAGGCGTCTCGCGTGACCGGGATCCGTGAGGTCACGTGGCCACGCAAGCGCGCAGCATGGCTACGTCACCTGCGCACACCTGGACAGCGCCACCTTATAAAAAGCCGCCATGATTCTAATTCTCTTCTCTCCCCACGTGTCTCTACCCTGCGCGGTTCCTCACTTCCTCTCTTCCCCCCCCCCCCTCAGAAAACCACACGTCTGAATTCTGTCGTGATTCGTGAGGTTTTCTGGCAGGGTAACAGCGCAAAATACTAACACTTTTAACTGCTGAGACATCTCTCAAGCACTTTAAGAAAGTTTGTAAAAAAAAAAAATCTTCTTTTCACCCATCTTGTCCCTTCCTTACAGGGTATTTATTTGTGTAGATCAATTAGCCTAGCTCTCATGGAGAAGCTTTAGATGTAAACATGGGGAAAAGTGGGGGACATATTTATAATGAAATTCATCACTGATTCCTTAAATTCAGGACAAAATTAGTAAAGATAATACTTACAAACCCTGTCACACTTAAAATTTTGACTAAGGAACTGGATTATAATAAAAATAGTTGAAAATGAAATTGCCAGACACAAATCCAAATTTTCATACACACACAAAAAAAATGAGTCAAAATTTTAAACAAAGCAAAATTAACCAGGCTTACTGTCTTACATAAGAACTTGACAGAATCATAATGGGGTATGAAAACTGAGAAAGTTAAGGCACAATACATATAGGGGTTTTTTTGTTTGTTTGTTTGTTTGTTTTACCTGAGCATAGGAATATCAACATGGCTCTTTCTGAGGCAGATTACTGTTAGTAATTAAGTGTAGTTTATAGTAGAAATTCTTTAGACTGGAGGCACAAGGAAGAAAGGATTTTTAGGTTAACTTTAATGATGAAAGTGTTCGTTCATCTTGAAAGGCAATTTTAGTTGTTTTTCAGTCATATCTTGTAAGATTGTGCATTAGATTGTACTTAAGATTGTGGATTTTTTTTTACTTGATGTAAGCATAGTTTCTCCGTATTATTTAGCATAGACATAGTATAATATGCCAAGTCTTAGGACCGTTCAAAAAAGATCCAGGAAATTGATTTGGTTTCATGTCTCAGATGCCAAAACAGAGAAAATTTTATTTAAATCTTATATTTATAAAAAAATAGGGAGGAAGTAGTAACAACTAGAAAGATACTACATATAATGTCCATAACAGAACTGCAGGAGGAATAATTCCATAGAGGGAACTCAGAAAGATTATAGTAAATATGAGGAATAAACAAATATAAAATATGAATATATTTATATATGTCGATGACATGGAAGATATGCTTGACTATATCTATGAAATATAATCAGGTGCAAAATCTCTGGAAAAACCAAGCTGTTTACTATAGTAAAAGACAAGTAAGAACTTGCCATTCCCTTCTCTCAGCTTCCGAAATCTCACTAGACATAAGCAAGGTTAGAAACAGTACTAGTGACTGGAAGCCATCCAGAACTAGAAGCAAAGAAATTGATCATTCACACTCTGCTCTGATCTGTACTGATTTGGATGTGGTTCAAACTGATGAGTCATAAATTAGACATAATTTTTTAATGATGAAATTAATTTGAACATTTTCAACATAAAGTTGATTATAGAACTTCCAATTACATAGACCAATTAGAAAAAGAATTGTGTCCCTCTACTAGAATTTTTATCAGGTAACAAAAGAATAAACAGTTCTAGAGAACTGATTTTGAATGGACAGTTGAGAGAAAAATAGGAATATGTTTTAATGACTTCTTGTGAGATAGCTTTCTTTACCAACATTTAATTACACAAAAATAGATAATAAATTACTAATGTAGACACAAAATGTACAGATAGCACAGCTCAAAGATGGGATAAACAGTATTTTAAACACTTTATTTTCTGCCTGCACAGTCCAAAATATTGTGAAAATTGTTATTGAATTGCTTTATTTTTCATCTTTTGGTGTTCCATTAATTGTACAGTTTTAAGGGTGATGGTTTTATGTTCAATTCCTTTTGAATCTTGGATTCAATAAGTCTCAAAGCTATCTGAAATGGTAAGTCAGTTTTTATGGAACAGGAACATTGCTGACTTCTCTTAGGACATTCATTTTGTAATCATGACTATTATCTATTGAAAGGATTTCACAGAAATTTGACAGGAAAATGTCCATCTTCTCTGATGAAAGAATCATCCTATTTGCTTGAAAACTTACCAAAGAGAGAAGGTGTTATCAAATATATTGAAATTTCACTGATACTTCTCTATCAGGGTATTTTAAAAATTTTAGTGAATTAGATTCTACTTATTAAAGTGTCCAGATACCAGAAGTTATATGTGTGATAAACCATATTTCTCAGCTTCAAAGCCACCTAACACTGGAAAGGACACTAAAAAAATTACATGAGTTATTTTCATGAATCATTTGATTTGATTTTTTTTGGGGGGGGAGGGTTGAGACAGGGTTTCTCTGTGTAGCTTTGGTCACTTTTCTGGAACTCACTCTGTAACCCAGGCTGGTCTTGAACTCACAGAGATCTGCCTGCCTCTGCCTTCCAAGTGCTGGGATTAAAGGCGTGTGCCACTGCCACCTGGAAAACCATTTTCTTATTATTTAAATAAATCAATATTTAAGGCATGGATTTGATGTGTGTGAATTTATGCCCATGATAATCTCTAACTTCAGCAAATTGACACCAATATTTTACAAAAAGCAAAATTGATACATTGAATTTCTACTTTTATCTGCTTTGTCAGGTGTGGAAAAAGAAAACTTGACATGGAATAAAGTGTACTCTATCCAACCCAAATATATAATATTGAAAAGATTCTACCATTTAATCTGGAAAAATCACATAGCTGCATGCACTGTATCCACAATCCACTGCAAGTCATTGAAATCACATTTACTAGTGTAGTCACTGCTGAGGAGAGGCCAGGCTTTCCTCTGGGACATAATGTGATACTTGAATATCTGGTAGACAAAACAAGTGTCAAAGTCAGATATCAATCATTAGTAAACCTCATTATTTCCATTTTTAAAAAAGTATATTGTTGGCAAAAGGTCAAATATTTTCTTCAAGCACCACACAGGGTCACCTGCCACCCTCAAACGATATGTTCTGAACTTTGGAAAGCCAGAAGGCTTACAAGGGAGGCAGGGAACTTAAGAAACCAGACAGCATTATCCTGCCTGATCCCTGGGGCCTTGGCTTTACCTATTCTCAGCTTTCAAGTCCCCAAGAATCTCCTCTGTACTTGGCTATCAGACCCTGGATGCAGCTGTTAGCAGACATTGTTTCATCCTTAGGGAACATCAGAACTCTAGCCTGGCTGGTGATTTGATGTTGACATTGCAATACCAGTTTTCCTCAACAAAGATCCAACAACTTTAGTAGACTAGAAATGATCTCATGAAAAGGTAGTGAATAACACTATCTAGGACTATTCTTCTGGTCTCATCACTATACAATATAAAAATTCTAAATTGTTCTTACAAGTGATTGAAGTCTGTATTACACTCTGAAGTGTCCAATAGAATAGCACTATCTCAATGGAGCTCACTAAGTGGTTCCTAGAATTTAACATTTTAAACACTAATAAGAACCAATAATCAGGCACTAAATCAGTCATTAGTGGACCACTTTTACAGTGCCAATGAATAATGTTGAATGAACACAATAAGTAAATGAAGTTACACCACAGAACTACATATGCATTCTTGCCAGCTTGCACTTTTTGAGATCATTCCATTCTTTTTCTAATATCTTGATCATTCTGACTCTCATAATGGAGTGCATTTTCAGAGAAAATCTTACCACCTTACTTCACTTCACATATGAGATTTTGCCTCTTCAAAAATAAAGCCTGTGGGGTTGATGAGATAGTCTATCTAGTAGATAAAGGTGCTTCCACCAAGCCTGAGGATCTGAGTTTAATCCTCAGAATCATCAAAATAGAAAGAACTGACTCCTGCAAGTTGTTCTTTGACCCCTAAACAAGTGCCACAATGCATGTGCTTTTTCTCAAGTAAATAAATAAATGAGGTTTTTTTTTTCTTTAAGAAATAGGGCCTCCACATTTCCTTAAGCTGCTATACTGCGGAAAAGGGTTTCTCAACCCCAGTGGCAATATTGACACTGAGGGCCAGTTAACTCTTGCTGTGGGTAGCTGTATTGCAGGCTATGGGATATATTTTTGGTAGCAGTATTTACAGCTTTTACCCACCAAATACCTCTTTGCAGCCTTTCAGGTGGAACAACCAAGGTACTGCTTGATGCTTATGAATAAAAATAATTTCTATTTCAGAAAAATGAATGTAATTCTATATAATTATAGAGCATGCCAACACAGCTAATTACCAAAAGAAAGGAATGAATGCTCCATAAATTAGGAATGTGTTTTTCATAAATGCTATATCCATATTATGCTTTGAAACTTACACTGTGTTGTACATATACAATGGGACTTCCTTAAAAGGTGGTTGTTGTTCTATGCTCCATCATCCCTTTTTATTTCCCCCACCACTCTCTTCAATTCTAAGGCTGTAAATGCCCTTGCTTACTTATCGGGACAAGGTCACCTGATAGAGCTGTAAGGAATTAAGTCAGGCTCCTTGGGGTGGGGGTGCATAGCACGACTGAGGGTGTTAAAATTTGAGAGCAATCAGACTTTTTATACCTTTTATCAGAAATAGAATTTGATGGTAATTGCCAGGATCAATAAAGTTGTAATTGCAGGTATACAGTGAAGTTTGCAAACTATACAGGGTACACAAGATTAATGTCTAAGACCATTTATTCTGTTGAGCTTCCACACTTCCTTGACTACTAAAGGAACATATAAAGAAACACAAAGTGGCCTGAGCACTCCACTGTGTAGATGTAACCAACTGTCTTATTAAATAAGAAACACAGAGCCAATGTAAAGATAAAAGCCCAAGAGGTCAGAGCTAAGAGCCTTACCCACCTGCTGCAGCTAGCGTCTTCAGCCAAGAGACCTCTCCGAAAGAGAGCTACTTCCTGTCTGTTTGTCTTTAAATAGACTCTGTGTTCTGTCTTCTCATTGGTTGTAAACCCAACCACCGTGACTGCCTCATCACTGCCTGTCTGTACAGACCTCCAGACACACATTGGAGCGTGTGTCTCCAATGCTGGCTGTATCCTTGAACACACAGAGATCTACCTAGCTCTCTCTACCAAGTGCTGGGATTAAAGGTGTGTGCCTCCTTCAGCAAATCCTACCGGCGTGCACCACCACAACCGGCTTTCACTATGGCTTGCTAATAGCTCTGACCCCTAGGCAACTTTATTTATTAACAAACAAATAAAATCACATTTCAGTAAAAGTAAAATACCACTATACCACTGCCTGAAGGAGCACATTGTCTCTCAGGAACTGGAGGGCACATTGTGCCCCAGGAGCCAGGGACTCTAACCTGAAAAACCAATGATGTGTGCCTCTCAAGACAGCTAGGCCAGGTTAGCTCCATGATTTCCTGCATAAGGGCTCTATAATAGGACTGACTGGTTGTGCTGTGTGTCTGGCACAGAGCAACTGCCAAGGATAAAAAATCCTTCATGAGTAGTGAGCCTCAAATTCTAATGTACATAATTATTACCTTTAGACTCTCATTTAAAAGCAGATTCTGAGCATCATTTTCTGGATGCAGGCCTGGTATTTTGTATCTGTAACTCCCATGTAACACTAGCTCTATCTTATTAGTAAACTAACAAGCAGGAAGCAGCCAACCATGATGTAAGCACACTGAATCAGAACCTGCATTTTGTTAAGTACCTAAAGCTCTTTATAGTCAATAAAACATACAAAAATTTAAAATGAGTTCAAAAGTTTTTATTTTGTTAAGGACATTTAGCATGAGATTTATACTCTTAATGATTGTTAGTATAGAATACATAAGTATTATTATTTTCTATTAAAAATATTTTTTCACATAATATATTCTGATCATTGCTTCCCCTCCCTCATCTCCTTAGAGATATTCCCCACCTCTCCACCCAGCCAACTCTGTACCTTCTTTTTCTCTATTTTTAGAAAACAAAGAATGTTTTTGTTGTTGAACAACAACAAAAAACAGAAAAGAACAGAAAAAGCATGAGAAACACACACACACACACACACACACACACACACACACACACACACTGAAAAATCAGAAGGCAAAATATATAAACAAAAGACTGGAAAGTTAAAAAATCCTCAAAGTATTATGAGACAAAAAAAATCTACAAAAAAACCATTGAGTTCATTTTGTGTTGGTCAACTTCTCCTGGACAGCCTTAACTGTGGTTTGTATATACAGTGAGACTCCATTGGAGAAAACCAGTTTTTCCTTTGCAGGCAGTTATTAATTGAAGATAGCTCCTGGGTTAGGGGTGTAGGCGTGTGTCTACTTCCAGTCTCAGCACTAGGATGCCATCTGGCTCAGACCTGTGCAGCCCATGTAGGCCCTCTGCATGCTGCTACAGTCTCTATGAGTTCAAATGTGTGTCAGTTCTGTTGTGTCTGGAAGGCCTTGTTTCCTTGGTGTCTTCCATCTCCATTGGTTCTTGGTAATCTTTCTGCTTCTTCTTCTGCAGAATTCCCGGAGTCCTGAAGGGAGGGATTTGATGAAGATATCCCATTTATGACTGAGTGGCCCAAGATCTCTCTCTCTTTGCACAGGAATACATAATTACTGAGTGTAGGAAGAATGCTACGCAGCAGGTATCTAAAGCACATCCCTCTTAACTATCAGAAACTTTATATCTGTGGGATAATGGTATCTTCTTTTCCATAGCCTATGATAATCACCATTCAAATCTTGGAGTTTATGAATCTACACTATATATTTCAAGTATAGATTTGGATAATATTTAATTATGGAAATATCTAAAGTATAGAAATATCCATCCTTCTAGTCTACATCCATCTCCTAAGGGTTCAGCTTCTTGGTGCATACTCAGGGTCCCAGGGGTTCTTTCCCACTGTCCCTTTCAGCTTTTTCTCCAAGCCCATCTCTATTCCTTTGTGACATTCACCAATCTAGAACCATTGTCTAACAGAGACCCCAGCTGTAACGTTAGACTGGCATTCAGGTAGGCAACCACTTTTAATAGCTGTTAGAACATATATGCAAAAACTCTCAATAAAATGCTTGATAACTGAATTGCAGGACAAACAAAAAATTATCCACTACGATTAAATTGGCTTCATCCAAGATATACAGGTGTGGTTCAATAAGTAAATCAATAAAGGTAACCCACTACATAATTGATTGAGGAATAAAACCACAAGATACACTAGATATAAAAAAGTCTATGACAAAATCCAATATCATTTCATGATAAAGGTTCCAGAGAAGCTATGAATACAAAGGATATGCCTCAGTGTAATAAAGGCAGTTTTACAGCAAGTCCATAGCCAACATCAACTTAAATGGAGAGAAATTAAAAAAGCATTTCCACTAAAATCAGGAATATGACAAGGATGTCCACTCTTTCCATATCTATTCAATATAGTACTTAAGGTCTTAGGTAACGCAATAGTATAAATGAAGAATACCAAGGGGATACATATAGGAAAGGAAGAAGTCAAGGTGTCTTTATTTGCAGATAATAGGATTTTATATATATAAAAGACCCTAAAATCTCCATCTCAAAATATATACAGCTGATAAATACTTTCAGCAAAGCAGCAGGATACAAAATTTACATGAAAAAAATCTGTAGCTTTCCTAAATACAAATGATGAACATACGAGATAGAAATCAAGGAAACAGTACCTTTAATGCCAGCATCCCCCCCCCCAAAATCCCATGTTAATTCTAATCCAAGAAAGTAAAAGACTTGAATAATAAAAATTTTAAGACATTGAAGAAGAATTGAAAAGACACTAGGAGATGGGAAGATCTCATAAGATCATGGATTGATATGATTAGTATTGTGAAAATTGCCATCCTACCAAAAGCAATCTACAGAGTCTGCAATCTCCATCAAAATTCCATCAAGTCTTTCACAGAACTTGAAAGGACAATTTTCAGCTTCATATGAAAAGAACTCCCACCCCCAGAAACCTAAAACAATCTTGAATAATAGAAGAATTGTTAGAGGTATCAATATTCCAGATTTCAAATTGTGTTACAGAACTATAGTAAAAAAATGCATAGTATTGACATAAAAATCAGATACATTGATCATTGGAATAGAATTGAAGACCCAGACATAATTCCATCCAAATATGGGCACCTATTTTTTTTTTTACAAAGAAGCCAAAAGTATGCTTTACAGAAAACACTGAATCTTTAACAAATGGTACTGTTAAAACTTGTTGGTTGCATGTAGAAGAATGAAAATAGATTTTCTTTTGTTGTCCTGTACCATACTCAACTCCGAACAGATCAGAGACTTCAGCATAAGACCAGATGCCCTGAATCTGACAGAAAAGAAGGTAGAGAATAAGACTGAACTCATTGGTACGGGAAAGGACTTTCTGAAAATAGACATTAAAGCCAACAATTAATAAACGGGACCTCCACAGATTCAACTCACCTGGGCTATTAGCGGCTCAGAGACTGAACACAACCAGGGAGCCTTCATAGGACTAACCTAGGCTCTCTACATATGTGTTATAGTTGTTTAACTTGGTCTTTGTGTGGGATGCCTAACAGTGAGAGCAGGAGCTGTCTGACTCTCTTGCTGGCTTTTGGGACCCTTTCCTTCTACTGGGTTGCCTTGTTCTGCCTTAATACAAGGGGAGGTACCTCATCTCACTGCAATTTGGTATAGCATGGCTGGTTAGTATCCATGGGAGGCCTGCCCTTTTCTGAAGAGAAACAGAGGAGGAGGAGTGGATGTGTGTTGGGGGGCAAATGGCAGGGAGGGACTGGGAGGAGAGGAGAACAGTGTCAAACTCTGGGTTGTGACCTCTTTGAGGGTCGAATGACACTTTTACTGGGGTCACATATCAAATATCCTGCACATCAGATATTTACAATATGATTACATTTGCTATACAGTAGCAAAATTACAGTTATGAAGTAGCAATGAAATAATTTTCTGGTTGGGGGTCATCACAACATGAGGAAATGTACGAAATAGTCACAGCATTAGGAAGGTTGAGGACCACTGTTCTATTACAATATGAAATATTAAAAGTACGCTTCCTTTTCTAGTTGTACTTCATCACTCATTGTTTATCCCATTCCTATTCTTCTCTCCACTCCCTAGTTTCTGTTGGTGGTTATTCTACTCTCTACCAATATGTGACCAGCTCTTTTCTTTACTGCACTTGAAAACAGACTTTGTGTTTCAATGCTTAGCTTATTTTACTTTATATAATGTCAATTTTAAATCATGATTACTAAAATGGACAGTGTTTTCTTCCTTCTCACAGCTGAGTAATCTCAGAGTGTATATATCCCACATTATTTTTAGCATTCATGATTTATAGGTATTTTCTTGACTATTTTCTGCAACCAATGCTGCTGTAAACATGGTAGAGCAGTTTCCCCTTGATATAATGATTTCAGTTCCTTTAGATAGAAACACAACCAGTGTGAGGTTTTGGATCATATGGTATATCCATTTTCAGAGGTTTGGTTTTGAAGAATCTACAAATCACTTTCCATACTGATTTTACCATTTTACATGTCTACCGATACTATGTAAGAGTCTACTTTTCTCCTTGTGCTCATCAACAGTTCTTATGTTTTGTCTTATTGATAATAGCCATTTTCACTGTGGCTGAAAGATTGCGATTTTATTTGTCTTTTCCTCATGATTAATGAACTGATGATTTTTTTCCTATACCTTGTCATTTGCATGTTTTCTTTTGAGAGATGCCTATTGAGACTATTTACTCAACTTTTAATTGAATTTACTTTTGCTTTTGTGTTATTTGAGAATTACAAATACATTGTGAATATCAAAAGAATAATTTAAAAAATCTTCCCCCCATCTGTGTAGATTGTGTCTTCATCTAAAGCCATACTACCCTGAATGTGTCCTATGTCATTTGTACGTTGTTTTCTTTGATTTTCTGAAGCTTCTTAGTATAGTATCCTGTTTCTCTAGTTCCAATTTTGCTTCTCATGTTTTAAGAGATTTATTAAAATCCCTTTTGCTTATTACTATATCTTGAAGCATTTCCACATTTTCTTTTGACAATTTCATACTTTGATATTTCACATGAACGTCTTGAAGACTATTTGCAGTGACACACACCTTTAATACCAGCATTCAAGAGGCCTGCTATGAGCCTCATCTGTGTCAGAAGATACAAAAGATCAAAATGTCAAGAGTACTTCCTCTTCAGAAGCTTGTGTATGATTTAAAATAACTCTGTATTGTATTACAGATATCCTGTGTGTTTGATTTCTGCACATCTCCTTAAACATAGCATACAACATTCCAATAATTTTAGATGAAGTACATTTCTTCCATCAGTATAGTAGTAACTGACATCTGTGATTTGAAAATTTTGAGTATATTTTGGAAATTTCAATTTCATTCGCTCTCTCAACACTGGTATCAGTATCTATTAAGTTGATACTATGCTCTGACATTTACAGTCAAATTTGCTCTTCTTTTCATAAATTTAAGAAAATTAATAGAGACTTAATATTTACTAAGTATTGCTCTCACTGAAGCATCAATTAAGCTTTAAAAGTAGGCCGGGCAGTAGCGCATACCTTTATCCCAGCACTCTCGGGACGCAGAGCCAGGTGAATCTCTGTGAGTTCAAGGCCAGCCTGGTCTACAGAGCAAGATCCAGGACAGGCACCAAAACTACACAGAGAAACCCTGTCTCGACAGTTGATTGGCTTGATCTGTTTGGGAGGCATCCAGGCAGTGGGACTGGGTCCTGTGCTCAGTGCATGAGTTGGCTGTTTGAAACCTGGGGCTTATGCAGGGACGGTTGGCTCAGCCTGGGAGAAGGAGACTGGACCTGCTTGGACTGAGTCTACCAGGTTGATCTCAATTCTCGGGGGAGTCTTTGCCCTGGAGGAGATGGGAATGGGGGGTGGGCTGGGGGGAAGGGGAG
>CABHPQ010074175.1:0-10250 GCA_902168405.1 Peromyscus aztecus
TTTATATAACTGTATATATTCCTTTTTATCTCTCTTTGAAGCCTACGTACATTTTACACACATTTTAAAGCATTTAAAGTCTTGTTCCATCTGAATCTGTCTTATTGTGAATCAGTTGTTTTAAACTGCAGCATTTCTAAGACTGAAAGGTGCTGTGGCTGCTGGCTCCGCCCACCTCAGCTTCCCAACATGGCGGTGATACCGTCAGCTCTGGGAGCCTTCGTGGGTCTATGCTTCTATCAAAGCAGCCTATAGCCCAGAAACCTCTTTTTTTTTGTTGTTTTGTACCACCACGCAGCTTAATGTGCCACTTGCAGAGGCCTCATTCCCGCCATACTGCAGGTCAAGCGCACACGCCAGGAACCCACCATACAGTAGCTCAAGCCGGCAAGCTGCCACTCATTTGAGAGAGATAATTAGGAAGCTGTTTTTAGCTCCGTTTTAGAATCTTTTCTCAGGTTTTAGGTGGAAATTCCTGCCCCACGTTCTGGCGCCATTTGTTGCTAGAGTTTTCCTGCCTGGCCCACAGTCAGGACAAATCTCTCTCACCTGCCAGTCCCACAGCCGCTCAGACCCAACAAAGTAAACACAGAGACGTGTATATTGCTTACAAACTGCATGGCCGTGGCAGGCTTCTTGCTAACTGTCCTTATATCTTAAATTAGTCCGTTTCTATAAATCTGTACCTTGCCACATGGCTCGTGGCTTACCGGCATCTTCACATGCTGCTTGTCCTGGTGGCGGCTGGCAGACAGTCAGTGACTCCTTCTGCCTTCCTGTTCTTTTTATTCTCTCTGTTAGTCCCGCCTACACTTCCTGCCTAGCCACAGGCCAATCAGTGTTTTATTAGCAACACATTTGCCATACAGAACATTCCCACAGCAAGATTTAAATCATATGAAGTATCTTTTCTGATCATGCTGTAATGAAACTAGAAACTGGTAGACAGACACTGAAAATTTCACCAACATACTAAAATTAACACACTTTCAAAACAACAAGACCATCCCCAAACAGAGAAATCTCATAGTTAATTAAAGAATGCCTGTCAAGAATGAAAACAATAGAAACATACCAAAAGTTATAGGTTGGAGCAAAAGCATTTTTTAACCTGTAGATGCATATGCCAAAAAAATCCCCTCTAATCAACAACTCAACTTTATACCTAAAGAAACTAGAAAAAGAACAAATTAAACATCCATAGAAAAAATAGTAAATTATATCACAGATTGACTGGATTATAGAGAAAACTAATAGGAGACAAAAGAAAGATGACATTTGGAAAACATTAACAAAAATGGCAAAGAGAACAAAGATCCAAGTAAGTAAAATAAAAAATTAAGAAGATGTTAATCCCATGATGCCAGACTTAAGAATCACTACCACAATTTTTGAGCCAAATTTGAAGCAAGTTTTAATTAGGTACTGTCCAGGATGGACCCTGGCCAGGTCCATTCCAGGGTTCCCAGAAAATGGCAACGAGACACATTTTGCCGAGGCTTATAAAGGCAACCCCATAAGGCTAAGTATTTCTCACCAGGTCCAATCAGGGGCAAGCATGTATCCTGACGTAAATCCTGCCAGTTTACCTCCTGCCTACATGGAATCAGGAACAAGCATACATCTTGAATATTTCCTGCCTATGTACCTCCCAAGCACATCCACTGCAATAGGGTCAAACAAACTTGTTTAGGGGAATGAAAACATGTGGCTTGTTATCTTACATAAATAACCTCTAGCATTTCAGGAAGTATCTGTCCTTGGGCCAAGGGCTTACAGGTTAGATGCATTTTTGTTTTATAGATTGCTTAGACATAGTAATTAAAACTTAAAACATAACTTTTGCTCTCGGGGTTGGGGATTTAGCTCAGTGGTAGAGCGCTTGCCTAGCAAACGCAAGGCCCTGGGTTTGGTCCTCAGTTCTGGAAAAAAAAAGACAAAATAATAACTTTTGCTCTCACAGAACATTGAAATGGACAACACAGAGAAAAGGTTTTTAACACTACTATGAAGAGTTGTGCTCCAAAAGAGTAGATAGGCTTTGAGAAATTGGTAAATTAGTAGAAACACATAACCAAAACGGAAAAAGAAATAGAGGGGCTGGAGATATTGTTCAGTGGTTTGTGTGTAGTGGTTTGAATGAAAAAAAATCCTCTATAGGCTAAGGTATTTGAACACTTGATCCCTAGTTGGTGGTCCTGTTTGGGAGGCTGTGGAATGTTGTTGGAAGTTGGAGCTTTGCTGGAGGGAGTACATTGCTAGGTCAGGCTTTGAGAGTTTATAGTCTCACCCTACTTTCAGTTCACTCTGTCCAGTGCTTGTAAGTTGAAGGTGTGATGTCTCAGCTTCATGCTCTGGCTCCCTGCTGCCATGCCTCCCCCAACATTATGGACTCTCCCTCTGGAACCATTGTCCAATAAGCTCTTTTTTTTCCATCAGTTGCTTTTGGTCATGGTATTTTGTAACAGCAACAAAAAGTAACTAATACAGAAGTTGTTGGTACCAGAAAGTAGAGTACTGCTGTGAATAATTTGACTTTATTGTTTTTGGGGAGACTTTAGAACACTGTGAGTAAAGCGTTAAGGGCTGTTGAGAAAACCCTGTGTGCAAATGGTGAACTGGGGATGTTGGAGACCTCCGGGTAGTGGGATAGCCACTGAAGAAAGCTGCCTATCCAGTGGGGATAGATAGATTATGCATAATGCAGTACAGGCAGCATAACTTCAGCGGTGGGGCTACCCCAAAGTATTGGAGCTCAAGTAATCTGATTGATATCCCCAAATGCTGTACATGGATCTGCAGGCTGAGTCAGGCCTGACTCAAGAGGCTTCATAGAGGAACGAGGTCACCATTAGCAACAGACTTGAACCCTTCTATGTGAAATTTTGGCAAAGAATCTGGCTTAATTCTGCCCAGGACCTAAAAGCTTTCTTGATGCCAGGCAACGTGTGGTACTGCTAGAGTCACTGGAAGAAGAAAGACTTAAGAGGCCAAAAGACAGTGAGATGCTGTTATATGAAGCTCAAAAAGTGAAGCCTCGGTTGAAGTTGGGATTCCAAGACGCTGGGAATGACAGAGCTATGAGGCATCTGCCAATGAGAGCCTCATACTGGGAATGGAAACAGCCCAAAGAAAGTTGTATGCTGCAGGCAGCAAAACCTTTGACACATGACATGAGGCTACAGGGATCTAGTACTTTCCGTGCTGAGTTTCTGTCTTACTTTGGTCCAGTATTTCCTCTTTATGTCTCATTTCTCCCCTTGGAATTCAAGTGTATATCCTGTGTCAACATATGTTGGAAATGTGTAAATGGTTTTAGAGGAAGTCAGAGTTAGATTAATTTTAATCTCAGAAGTACTTTGGATGTATAAACAGTGTTGAGACTATAGGGACTTTAATAAAATTTAACTAAATGCTTTTTTGCACTATAATATATATGGCCATGAGCCTATGGGCACCAGGGACTGGAATGTGGTGGTTTGAAGTGAAAACGTTGCATATAGGTTCAAGCAGCTGACACTTATAAACACTTTAAAAATATTCATTATCCTTAGCCATCAGGGAAATGCACATTAAAACCACTTTGAGATTTCATCTTACACCCATTAGAACAGCAAAGATCAATAAAACAAATGAAAACTCCTGTTGGCAAGGAAGTGGGGTAAGGGAAATGCTCATTCACTACTGGCGGGAGTACAGCCACTGTGGAAGTTCCTCAAAAAGCTGAAAAGAGATTTACCACAAGATCCAGCCATGTTACTCTTGGGTATATGTCCAAAGGACTCAACATTTTACTACATAGATATTTGTTCATCCATACTCATTGCTGCTCTATTTACAGAAATTGGAAACAGTCTAGGTGTCCATCAACTGATGAATGGATAATGAAATTTGGTCCATTTATAGAATGGAATATTATTCAACTGTTAAGAAAAATGAAGTTGTGAAATTTTCAAGTCAATGGATGAAGCTAGAAATAATCATCCTGAGTGAGGTAACCCAGACCCTAAATACAAACATTGTATGTTTTCTTTTATGTGTGAGTATTAGCATTTAAGTTTTAGGTAGGTGTGTTTCATTTAGGAAATCACATTTGGTAGCTAGTAAGTGACCAGGAGGGAGGAAGGGATCTTCTAAGGAAGGATAAATAATATATATTTATATTATATATATATAATATATATAATAATTATATATCATGGAGTTACCATATAATGGGGAGACAATACCTCCCTTATGTATTTATCATATACTACCAAGTAAAACTCCTATTACCAGGAATGGGTTATATATTTTTGATTCATTGGCCAAAGAGGTACCATAGACCCCCACCAAACACTGTAGGTAATTGTCAATGTTATTGGTTACCCTCCACAAGTTGATGGAAAGACCTTCTTTGGATGGTATCACATACTTGCTCCATAGGACATGGAGAAATTTAGCTGGTACTCAGCTGGAAGCTTTATCCTTACTGGCTATTGTTTATAGTTCCAGAAGATGCTATCAGAAGAGAAAAGTACTTATCAGTCTGACCCAACTATGAACCCTGCAATCTACAAAAATGGTCTGCCTGTAAGATATGCCCACTGGTACAACAATGGTATGAATTTTAAGGGCGCAGGCCTATTAAATGATTCAGGAAATGTTACCCACTTATTGTGACATACATAACACACTATTGCCAAAGGGAATAAAAATGAGTTTAATTTCTTTTAAGGTTTTGTCAAAAAAGGAGATGGAATCCATATCTGACACCACTGAAGTGGCCAAGAACCTGAGCCTAGATAGGTCATGGACCCTAGGGGAAAACTAGTATTTCCATGTCTCATTTGGTTAGTCTTCTTGCTTTCCATACCAATGTCTTCCAACAATTATAGAAAAACTTGAATTCACCATTTCTGAATCCAGTAAGCAGATAAGGATTGATTTGAGAATATCAGAAAGGGGGATTTTACATAAAAAGAGTGAGTGAGGTCAGGATTCCACTTTTCAAGTTGAAAATGTGAATAACTGGCTGAAGAGCTATTTATGTAAGAAGGGATGTCCACCTGCAGGTTTTTATACTGTTATATGGTTTTCTGGTCATTTTGTATTTCTGTTCTTAATTAAATATGTCAGAAATTTGTATTTTATTCAAATTAAAATTAGTTCTTCAAAAATTAACTTACATTTCCAAGAATATTTTACCTTTAAGTTATGATGGTAGTTTGTAGTAAAAACATTTCCACAGAAAACTCTATGTGTAATACTGTATACTAATGTTCTGTGTGCACACTTCATAACTTCTTGCTGCATTAGGAATGCCCAAAGATTATATTCTGAATTTGAAACATTTTACTAATGTTACAAGGAAATACATAAGGCAATTCCAAGTAGTATTAAAATATTATTATGTTAATAAAGGAGCTGAATATTTTTTATTCATATTAGCCTATTTATGAAACAATCCATATTACATCTATTTATTCACCTATTACAAATTCTAATATCATTACCTTGGTGTAAATTAGCAAGAAAGTATAAAATTAAGTGAAAATTATTATAAGCAAATCTTTATAAATACAGTACATTAGAGGCTATGTAGGTCAAATCTCATGGACCATGACTCTTGTGTATTTAACCTTGCTGTATTATGTACCACAAGTACCCTTTTTCAGGTTCATTTCACTCTATTGGCCAATCAAAAGATGTAACCATGGAAGCAATATCTTAATTTCTTTTCTTGTCCAAAATTATTAATGTTCTCAGTTCTTTTTTGTCACATTGTGTTTTTCAAAATGCACTCACAAATTACATCATCATTGAGCTGAACATCCAGAGACACCTGCCTTATTTGTGTGATGACTACCCTTAATTAAATGTGAAATCTATGAATCACAGCTTATTATTGATGAATCCATATGGACTCTCGGAAGCGTGTACACTCTTTTCTAAAGGTGATCACAAATATTCACTTTAGTAAGGTTGCATATTGTTGACGTTCCTCTGTAATAGCTCACTTTTCCTGTTTCTAGAGCTCCAGTTCTTCCTTTTGCTTATGCATTTCACACTAGGGTTGAAGAGATGGTTCCAAGGATAAAGGCACTTGCTCTAAACTGAGGACCCAAGTCCTGGATTCTTAGAACCCTCATGGTGTAAGGAGATAACAATCTTGTGCAAACCATACTCTGGTCTTTACACATCGTGTTATGTGCTCACACACACACATACACGGCAGGGGGGGTTGTTTTTAAAGTTCACATTGTCAATTTTTAAAAATATACTATTTTCTTTCTCTCTCCAAATAATCTATAACATTAAGAATATAAAATTCACAGTTAATTTTCAAATTACCTTAGCCTATTTCTAGCTACATTTTTAACCTAAAGATGTCAAATTATTTTGTACTGTTAAATGGTTTGTTTAATGATCTCATGACTTCAATATTCAATTTTTCTCTCAAAGAGAGCTTTTAAAAATTGTAGGAATATTCTGGGAGAATAGATGAAACCAAACAGGAGTTCAGGATTTACATTTTTTTCTGTTTTTTTCTTCCTTAGACTACATTCCTTTAACCTCATCTTTGATTATTGAATTTTCCTTCTGTGAGAGTATTCAACTGTAAAGAGGAATTCTATCTATGGCAATCATTTTTATGTATGAATAGTATAAGCACAAGTTTGCATCCGTTTAAATTATAGGTTTTGATCAGTCTTGTGAGTTGCCTTAGTCATAACCCCCACCCTTACCAGAATTCTTGATTAAGAGCTTTTCAGCATTTCTTCTCTCTTCCATATAAAACTTTATAAAATAAAGGCAAAGGACCCAACTGTCTCTTCATGAAGCACGTCCAACACTTGCTGGGTTTAGTATTCTAAGGGTCAAAAGGCTTTTTACAAATTCTCAGTACAGTCTTTTGGCCTAACTGGTATGGGTATGACTGCATCACTTCATTTTTCTGTTTGTAGGTTTGGTATAAATAGCATTAAGTGCAAAACTCAGGCTCTCTCAGAATGGGAAAATTGGTGGTTCCCAGCATGTACATGTCTTTCCCACTTTGAATTTTGGAATTGCACTTTTGGAGTTGCTCTAAACATTTATAAATGTAGAGAGTAATACAGGTATAAGTATTATAGTCTTCATTTTTAATTTCATAGTTGCCTTGAAGTAATACGTGGCCTCATCCAGAATACCTATACTTTTTGTCTTTCAAGTAGCAGATCATTTGAACTGACTTCTTTTTATTTTTATTTTTTTTGTTTTGTTTTTTTTGAGACAGGGTTTCTCTGTGTAGCTTTGCACCTTTCCTGGAACTCACTTGGTAGCCCAGACTGGTCTTGAACACACAGAGATCCGCCTGCCTCTGCTTCCCGAGTGCTGGGATTAAAGGCATGCGCCACCACCGCCCGGCTGAACTGACTTCTGATGGGCAGCAGTAGCATGTCTCCAGTGAGTTTGGTGTCTGGGTTCATGAGAAGGACATAGTAAACCAGTATCTGATGGCACTCCAGTTTCAACACTTAGAAGCAACACCTTCTTGGAGTGTGGTGTTTCTGACCTATTGGGTGAAGTTGGCAGAAGTGACTCTTTTTACTTTTGATATTTTTCATTTTATTAATTTCTGCTCCCATCTTGATTATGTCTTTTTCAGTCTACTAATTTTCAGTTTGGCTTATGCTAGTTTTCCCCCCAAGAATTTAGATACATCATCCAATTATTTATAGACATATCTCTGGATTTTCTAATGTAGGCATTTGTAGCCATAAACTTTTCATTTATTGCTGCTTTGTTGTACACCCTGGGATTTGGTGTGTTGTATTTTAATTTAATTCCTGGAATTTAATTTTTTTCTTCTTGACATTTTTTGTGACTCTTCATCTCTACAAGCGTATGTACTTGCTATAGTTTCAGTTGTGGTTGGGTTCTAGTCATATTCCATTATGGTTAAATACAGTATAAGGAATTATTTCAATACTCTATAGTTGCTAAGACTTAGTTTGTGTCCTATTATATGATCTATGCTAGAAAAAGTTCCATGGAATCCTGAGAAGAATGTATATTCTGCAGTGTTTGGATGGATGTTCTACAGATGTCTTTCAGGTCCATTTTGTATATGGTGTCATTTAACTTGGGAGTTTCTCTGTTTATTTTTGTTGGTATGACTGGTCTACTGGTTAAGAATAAGGTGTTGCAATTGCCCACTAGTGGTGTGTTAAGAGTTATTCTGCTTTTAATTTCAGTGGTGCTTTTTCTTTTCATGAAATTTTCTTGCACTAGTGTTTAATACAAATATGTGGGAACTGTAATCCTTTTTATGAACTGTTCCCTTATTCAATAGTAAGTGTCCTTTTTAAAAATAAATCTCTTCAGGCTAATTTTCCATTCAAGTCTGTTTTGTCCCACAATGTTTTTATTGATCTCTGTTTGCTTTCTAGTGCTATTTGCTTGGAATGCATTTTACACATTCATTTACCCTAACACTGCATTTGTCTTTTGTGGTGGTATTGTGTTCCCCAAAATATTGTGTACCTTAATAAACTTATCTGGGGTCAGAGACAGAACAGTCACAATATTAAACATGAGGATAGGCAGTGGTAGCATACGCCTTTAGTCCTAGCATTCCAGAGACAGAAATCCCTCTGGATCTCTGTGAGTTCAAGGCCACATTGGAAATGGCCAGGCTTGGTGACAACGCCTTTAATCCCAGAAAGCCAGCCTTTAATCCCAGGGAGTGGTGGTAGAAAGCAGAAAGGTATATAAAGTGCGAGGACCAGAAACTAGAGGCATTTTCCCAGGAGAGGCATTTGCCCTGGAGAGGCATTTGGCCTGGGTAGGCATTTGGCCTGGAGAAGAATTTGGGCTGGTTAAGCATTCAGGCTTCTAGCAGCAGTTCAGCTGAGAGTCATTCGTATATGAGGACACAGAGGCTTCCAGTCTGAGGAAGCAAGACCAGCTGAGGATCCGGCGAGGTGAGATAGCTGTGGCTTGTTCTGTCTCTCTGACCTTCCAGTGTTCACCCCAATACCGGCTGGGTTTGATTTTATTAATAAGACCTTCTAAGATTCATGCTACAGTCTTTGATGGTAAAATGTGTCTCCTAGATCAACAAATTGATGGATCCTGTTCTTAAGCTCATCTGCTAGTTGTGTTTTAATTTGAGAATTTAGTCCATTAATATTTGAAGTTTTGTTAAATAGTATATGTGAATTCCTGTTGTATTGATTTTGTGGTGGTCATTTACTTAACTACTTATCTAACATGATTCATTCTTTATTATATTTATCTTTATCTTCAGTCTTAATGACTCTTTCTAGTAACATCTATAGTGCTGATTTTGCGGTCATGAATTGCTTCAGTTTGTTTTTTGTTTTGGAACATTTTTCTTTGCTTTTAAATTAAAACAGATTGTGTCTTTGTTACTTTCTTCTTGCTGTATAAAATACCCTGACAAAAGCAACTTAAAGGATAAAGAGTTTACTTTTGTTTGCAGTTCCAAAAGCAAACAGTTCAACCATGGTAAAGAAGATATAGCTGGGTGGTGGTGGCACGCGCCTTTAATCCCAGCACTCAGGAGGCAGAGCCAGGTGGATCTCTGTGAGTTCGAGGCCAGCCTGGTCTACAGAATGAGTTCCAGGAAAGGTGCAAAGCTACACAGAAACCCTGTCTTGAAAAACCAAAAAAAAAAAAAAAAAAAAAGATATAACAGCAAGCAAGGGATACATGATGACAAAATAGGAGGCTAGTTGCTTAAATTGCATCCACATTAAGAAAGTAGAGAGAGAAGTGGGGCTGGGTATAACTGGAGTAATCTGGTCCCGCCAGGACTGGCAGCCACTCAGACCCAAATAAACACTCAGATGCTTGTATTATCTAAACTATTTGGCCTAATGGCTCAGGCTTCTTGCTATCTAGTTCTTATATCTTAAATTAACCCATTTCATAAATCTACACCTTGCCACATGGCTCATGGCTTACCGGTACGTTACATCTTGCTTCTCATGGTGGTGGCTCGCAGTGTCTCCTGATGCAGCCTTCTACTTCCCAGCATTCTCCTCTCTCTTTGTCCCACCTATACTTCCTGCCTCACTACTGACCAATCATCACTTTATTTATTAACCCATCAGAGCAACACATTCACAGCATACAGATATCCACAGCACTTCCCCTTTTCTTTTTTTTTTAAAAAAGGAAGGTTTTAACTTTAACATAGTATAATTACATATAACAAAACAATTATCAAGCAAGAATTACAGTTACAATATTTAGTCTAT
>CABHPQ010074175.1:10350-20357 GCA_902168405.1 Peromyscus aztecus
AGGTTTCATATCTAACTTATCTTTTATCATAACTAAGGAAATTATAACTATCTAGTCTTCAACTACATCAAAGACCCCAGAAGGATATAATATTATCTGAGAAACAGGAGAAGGATGCAAGCAACTTTCGGGAGTCTTGCAAGAGTGGACAGAGACAGCTGGTAGCCTTGACAGTCATCCAAAGTTTCTCTGTAAAGTTGGGGCATCTGTCTTCAGCCCACAGGCCTAGAGTCTCTCAGTCACTTCTCTCTGTGTCCTCTAGAATGTCTGGCAGTTTCCTCTGTGAAGCAGGAACCTGAAGGACCATTTTGCCAAGCAAAGTTCAGTGGTCACCTTCCTATGGGTCCTGCATGTCCAGTTGATACATTATTTCAAGCAGTTCAGGCAAGAACAGTTTCTTACCCAAAAGGCTATAAGATAAACTCCATACAGAATGTTTTTGATGCCCATCCTCCTCTATGAAGTAAATCGGTGTTGCCAGGAGCAGACATGTCTTATTGTCCAGAAAGTCTAAATTTTAAAACATTTTAAATGCCATATTCTCTAAGTCTTTGAAGTGTTTGAAGATTACCTACCTAATTGAATTATATCTATGTATACCTAGAAAACTTAACATGGCTATAAGTTTGATTATCATAGAAGACCTAATTGTTAATCTATATTTCTTAATTATCCACTACAATTTCAAATGAGTTACATAAACATAATACCTCAAACGAGAGTAGAAATATATATAAGTATAACAAAATTAAGTTTAAACTTTAATCAATAAACTAAAATCCATAGCAATGTAAAACATTTCTAAACAAGTTGTTGCTCTTTAAAAGTAGGTTCATTAATCTACTCTTTTATCCTATGATATCAATACTATCCCCCTTTCTTCTTTAGAAAGAGATTGCATTTACAATCAACCTGTTTTAAATAAAAATATTGGTTTTTCTCTGTCCCACACCAGAGGGCTCTTTTGATATAGGACAGAAGAATCTCTCAACATTTTTTTTAGCAATATGCTTGGTTTTGGAGAAGGAGTGAGCCAATTCCATCTCCAAAGCCAGCTTGGTATATTTGGGAATTTGGGCGTAGCTTCTCATACTACTTCCTGCTGGATAAGAGCACTGTATTCTTATGGGGAAATAAAGAAAATTTTAGGACTATGGAGTAGTCCATGAGGCTGTATTGTGTGAGCCAGTTGCCTTGAATCCATTCTGGATGTTGGATCATCTGGGCCATGGTGTCATCGGAGACCTTTCTGAGGGTCTTGGCTGGTCAAACCTGATGTATCTTAATCTGGAACAAATCCATAGCCTCTTGCTTTCTGTGGAAACAAAAGCAGAGCTTCCTTTCCAAAGCAACATATCCTTACATCCAAATTTTGAAGTCAAGGTACCTTTAAAATATACATATTGGTTTAACTGAGCAGTCTTTACAATCAAATGTCTTTCTGCAGTTAAAAATATCAAAGACAACACAATCCAGATTTTCTGTGTAATATCCATCTTTATGTGGCTTATTTTTTATATTACTTTTACTTTCTCTTTAAATACTTTATTTTTTAAAACTATCATTTCTTTATATAACTGCATATATTACTTTTTCTCTCTCTTCCAAGCCTACGTACATTTTACACACATTGTAAACCATTCCATCTGAATCTGCCTTATTGTTAACCTATTGCTTTAAACTGCAGCATGATTAAGGCAGCTTTGGCTGCTGGCTCCACCCAGTTCAGCTCTTCAACTTAGCAGTGGTATGTTTACCACCAGCTCTGGGTCTGGAAGCCATGTGTACCATCAATTCTCAGAAGCAGTGGGTCTATGCTTCTATCAAAGCAGTGTGTAGCCAGAAACCTCTTTTTTTTTCTTTTAGTCTATACTAGCAAAGGCTAAATCCACCATGCAGCCTAATGTGCAGCTTGCAGATGCCTTATTCCTGCTGCAGGTCAAGCCCGCATACCACAAACCTGCCATAGAGTAGCACGCAGGCTGTGGCTAACTTGAGAGAGACATCTAGGAAGCCTTTTTAGCTCCATTTTAGAACCTTTTTTTAAAAGCTTTTCCATGTTTTAGGTGGAAACTGTTGCCCCACGTTTTGGCGCCATTTGTAGCTGGAGTTATCTCCAGTCCTGCCAGGGCCAGCAGCCACTCAGACCCACATAAACATACAGACACTTATATTATTTAAACTGTTTGGCCTAATGGCTCAGGCTTCTTGCTATCTAGTTCTTATATCTTAAATTAATCCATTTCTATAAATCTATACCTTGCCACATGGCTTGTGGCTTACCAGTATGTTACATCTTGCTTCTCATGGTGGTGGCTGGCAGTGTCTCCTGATGCAGCCTTCCACTTCCCAGCATTCTCCTCTCTCTTTGTCCCACCTATACTTCCTGCCTGGCTACTGGTCAATCATCACTTTATTTATTAACCCATCAGAGCAACACATTCACAGCATACAGATATCTACAGCAGCAGGGCTATAGAGTCTCAAGGTCGGCTCCCAGTGACCCAATTTCTCCAGTGAGGCTCTACCTTGGAAAGTTTCCACAGCCTTCCCAAAGAGCACTACCAACTGGGAAACAATTGTTCAAACACATGCATCTATCTGTAAGAGGCATTTCTTATCAAACTGCAACAAATAACTTTGCTAAATAAAGTAATCTGTGTAAACAGAAGTGGAGCTTTTGTCCCACAATTTCCCAGCAGCCACCTCCCAAATTACCACACAGAGGCTTATATTAATTATAAGTGCTTGGCCAAATGCTCAGGCTTATTACTAACTAGCTCTTACATTTAAATTAACCCATTTGTATTAATCTATGCATCACCACCTGGCCTGTGGCTTACTGGTTTTCTAGCATCTTGTTCCTTGGGCAGCTGACTTGTGTCTGCCAACTCTGCCCCTCTTCTTCCAAGTTTGATTGAACTGCCTAACCTTATCCTGCCTTGCCATAGTTCAAAAAATCTTTATTATCAACCACTGAGAGCAACACACATTCACCGTGTACAGAAGGACCATTCTACAGTAAATCTGGGTGGCAGTTATTATCTTCCAATGCTTGGAATACATTGTTCTGGGATCTCCTGGACTTTAGGATTTCTGTTACAGAATCTACTGTAGTTCTGATGGGTTTGTTTTTATATATGCAACTATGCTTCTTTCTTGTAGCTTTCAATATTTCTCTTTGTTCTCTATGTTTAATGTTATAAGTGAAGCATAACATAGGGAGGTTTTTCTCTGGTCTTGTTCATTTTATGTTCTAAATACGTTCTGATTCTGCATGGTCATTTCTTTATCTAGATTTACAAATTTTTTATGCTATAGTTTTATTGAGCACACACACATTGTTTATTACTTTAGCCTGAAGTTCTTATATTTATTCAATTCCCATGATTCATAAATTATATCTTTTAGTGGTGTCCCATAAAGCTTATGTTATCTTCATATTTTTTATTATTTTATCTTGGTTGGTATCTAAATGCCCTAATTTATTAATTTTATCTACCTGATATTTTGTCTTCTGCTTGATCCATTCTATTAGTGAAGCTTTCGATTTTTAACTGTTTTACTTTTATGAAATTTCAAATGGATTTTTTAAATTATTTTTTTCTTTCTCTCTCATGACAGGGTATCATATAATTCAGGCGAAACTCATACTCACTGAAGGGGACTCCCACACAGTAGGGACTTCCTCCTGTACCCTAGGTTAGGCACAAACCACACCCAAACACCTGTTTTCATAGAGAGATCCTTTATTAAGCAGGCAAGAAAAGTTAAAGTAGCTGCTTTCTGACTCTGGCAGAAAAACAGCAGCCAATGACCTTACAGGTATAATGTTTTAAATTTTTATTGATTCTTTGTGGATTTCACATCATGCATTACAATCCCACTTATTTTCTGTCTCCTTGCATCGGCCCTCTGCCATTGCAACTCCCCCCCCCAATCAAAACCAAATTTAAAAGAAAAACTAAACCAAAACAAAACAAACAACAAGCAACAAAACAAAACAAAAGGAGGAGAATCTTGTCGTGGAAGCTGTAGTGTGGCCCGTTGAGTTACACAGTCCCTTCATCTTTACTTGCAAGTGTTCATTGCCTTGAGTCATTGGTTTGCAAGTGTAATTTTTAAGAGGAGAAGAAGGGGATGTCTGTGTTAGAATGGGCTAGGATGCAGTGGTAAAGGAGATAGGGGACAGGGAGAACAGGGAGGGAACAAAGGAAAGAGTGTTTTTTTTTTTGTCCCAGAGGGGAAAGGAGCTGCCTCTGAATAGATGGGAGGCAGATTTGGCGATAGGCAAATGGTGGTTTATAAAGGTAAAGAGGGAAACCTCATGTTAGTACGAGGTGTTTAATTTTAATTGGGCATGTTAATTAGGTGAGCCAAAGGGGGCTTCTGATTGCTGAACTTTGGTAGTCAGCCTCAGGAGGAAGAAGTGGCCAAATAAGGGGAATAGACCTTCGTGGCTAGGGTTAGGAATGTAATTTAACTTTAGCAAGGCAGAGGGAATGGGGGAGAAGGGCAAGGCCTGCCAGAGCCACATGTTCAAGTAGGCTAGTGTCCCTTCACTCACTGTGTAATTGAGGTTGGCCTTAAACTCCTGATCCTCCTCCTTCTACCTCCTAAATGCTGGGATTACAGACATATGCCACCATGCCTAGCACTATCTTTTTCATATGTTATATTGACTTTCTTTATTTTCTTTTTTATTATATTTTTATTATTTAAAACAAATTTTAAATTTGAATATATTTTGATCATATTTCTATCCTTATTATTATTATTATTATTATTATTCAGGATTATTTTAGCTATCCTCAGTTTTTTGTGTTTCCATATGAAGCTGAGAATTGTCCTTTCAAGATCTGTGAGGAATTGTGTTGGAATTTTGATGACAATTACATTGAATCTGTAGACTGCTTTTGGTAGGATGGGTTTTTTTACCTTCTATCGTACAGATCCATGAGCATGGGAGATCTTTCCATTTTCTGATATATTCTGATATCTTCTTCAATTATTTCTTCAGTGTCCTAAGGTTTTTAATCATATAAGTCTTTCACTGGCTTGGTTTGAGATACCACAAGATACTTATATTACTTGAGGCTGTTGTGAAAGGTATTTTTTCTCTGATTTCTTTCTCAGCACATTTGACATTTGTATGTAGGAGAGCTACCGACTTTTTGTGTATTAATTTTGTATCTAGCTACTTTGCTGAAAGTGTTTAGCAGTTGTAAGAGTTTCCTGGTGGAGTTTTTTGGGTCACTTATGTATATTATCATATCATCTGCAAATAGTGAAAGTTTGACTTCTTCCTTTCCAATTTGTATTCACTTGATCTCCTTCAGTTGTCTTATTGCTCTAGCTAGATCTTCAAGTACTATGTTGAATAGATATGGAAAGAGTGGGTAACCTTGTCTTGTTCCTGATTTTAGTGGAATTGCTTTGAGTTTTTCTCCATTTAAGTTGATGTTGACTATGGCCTTGCTGTAAATTGTTTAGGTATATCCATTGTATCCCAAATCTCTCCAGGACTTTTATCATGAAGGGGTGTTGGATTTTGTCAAAGGCCTTTTCTGCATCTAATGAGATGATCATGTGGTTTTTTTTGTCTGTCAGTTTGTTTCTATGGTGGATTACATTTATCGATTTATGTGTGTTGAACCATTCCTGCATCTCTGAGATGAAGCCTACTTGATCATGGTAGATAGTCTTTTTGATGTGTTCTTGGATTCAGTTTGTAAGTATCTTATTGGCTATTATCTATGTTCATAAGGAAAATTGATCTATAATTCTCTTTCTTTGTTGGGTCTTTATGTGACTTGGATATCAGGGTAACTGTGCCCTTGTAAAATGAATTAGGTAACAATACTTCTGTTCCTATTGGTATTAGCATTGGTATTAATGATTCTTTGAAAATCTGGTAGAATTCGGCACTAAAATCACCAAGCCCTGGGCTTTTTGTTGTTGTTGTTGTTGTTGGGAGACTTTTAATGACTGATTCTATTTCACTAGGGATTATAGGCCTGTTTAAATTGCTTGTCTTATCTTGATTTAACACTGGCAAGTGTATGTATAGAGATAATTATCCATTTCTTTTAGATTTTCCAATTTGGTGGAGTACAGGTCTATAAATCATGACCTAATGATTCTTTGGATTCCCTCAGTGTCTGTTATTATATCTCCCTTTTCATTTCTGATTTTGTTAATTTGGATATTCTCTCTCTCTGTCTCTTAGTTAGTTTGGATAAGGTTTTGTCTAACTTGTTGATTTTCTCAAAGAACCAACTCTTTGTTTAATTGATTCTTTGACTTGTTCTCTTTGTTTCTATTTTACTGATTTGAGCCCTGAGTTTATTTCTTGCAGTCTACTCCTCTTGGGCATGACTACTTGTTTTTGTCCTAGAGCTCTCAGATAAGCTGTGAAGTTGCTATAATGAGATCTCTCTGTTTTTATTTTTTTATGTAGGCACTCAGTACGCTGAACTTTCCTCTTAGCACTGCTTTCATAGTGTTCTATAAGTTTGGGTATGTTATGTATTTATCTTCATTGATTTCTAAGAAGTCTTTGACTTCTTTCTTTATTTCTGTCTTGACTTATTTTTCTTTTTTCTTCATTTCTTTTGAGAGAGAGTTTCTCTGTGAAGCAGTCCTGGCTGCCCTGGAACTCACTCTGTAGACCAGGCTGGCTTCAAACTCACAGAGATCTGCCTGCCTCTGCCTCCTGAGTTCTGGGATTAAGGGCATGCACCACCACCACCTGGCTTGACCTATTTTTCATTCATTAGAGAGTTGTTCAGTTTCCATGAGTATGTAGGCTTTCTGTTACCTCTGTTATTGTTGATATCCAGCTTTAATTTGTGGTGGTATGATACAATGCAGGGCATTATTTCTATTTTCTTGTATCTGTTGAGACTTGCTTTGTGTCCAAGTATAAGGTCAATTTTGGAAATCATTCCATGAGGTGCTGAGTAGAAGATATATTCTTTTGTGTTTGAGTGAAATGTCCTGTAAATATCTGTTCGGTCTATTTGGTTTATAGCTTCCGCTAGCTCCTGAATTTCTCTGATTGGCCAGTAGCCAGGCAGGAAGTATAGGCAGGACAAGTAGAGAAGAGAATTCTGGGAAGTGGAGGCTGAGGCAGGGAGACACTACCAGCCACTGTGAGGAGAAGCAACATGTTAAGATACCAGTAAGCCACAAGCCATGTGGCAACTTATAGATTAATAGAAATGGGTTAATTTAAGATATAAGTACAGTTAGCAAGAAGCCTGCTGCGGCCATACAGTTTGGAAGCAATATAAGCGTCTGTGTGTTTATTTTATAAGTGGACTGTTGGATTGCCGGGGCTTGGTAGGACCTGGAGAGAAAACTTAAGCTACAAATGGCACCCAACAGGTTGGCAAGAGTTTCCACCTAAAACCTGAGAAAGATGATTTTAAAATGGAGCTAAAAACAGCTTCCTAGTTGTCTCTCTCAAGTTAATGGCAGCATGTGGGTTTGAGTTACTATGGCAGGTTCCTGACGTGTGCGTTTGACCTGCAGTATGGCAGGATTGAGGCATCCACATGCGGCACATTACGCTGCTGTGTGGTGGACTTAGTCTTTGCTAGTACAAAAAAAAAAGAGGTTTCTGGGATACACACTGCTTTGATAAAAGCATAGACCCACTATTTCTACGAATTGATGGCTCCCAGAGCTGGTGGTAAACTGTACCACCACCATGTTGGAAACCTGAGGTAGGCGGAGCCAGAAGCCACAGCAGTCATTTCAGTCTTAGAATGCTACAGTTTAAAGCAATAGGTTCACAATAAGACAGATTCAGATCAAATAGTTTACAATATATGTAAAATATACGCAGGCTTGAAAGAGACAAAAAAGTGATATATACAGTTATATAAATAAATAGTTTTTAAAAATAAAGTTTTTAAAGAGACAGTAAAGGTAGTATATAAAAATAAGCCACATAAAGATGGCTATCACACAGAAAATCTGGATTATGTTGTCTTTGATATTCGTAACTGAAAAAAAATTTGGTTGTAAAAGCTGTTGAGTTAAGCCAAAATGTATACTTTAAAGGTACCTTGACTTCAAAATTTGGATGTAAGGATATGTTGCTTTGGAAAGGAGGCTCTGCTTTTGTTTCCACAGAAAGCAAGAGGCTATGGATTTGTTCCAGATTAAGATACATCAGGTTTGACCAGCTAAGACCCCCCAGGAAGGTCTCCAATGACACCATGGCCCAGATAATCCAACATCCAGAATGGATTCAAGGCAACTGGCTCAGACGATACACCTTCACGGACTACTTCATAATCCTAAAATTTTCTTTGTGTCCCCATAAGATACAGCACCCTCCTCCAGCAGGAAGTAGTAAGAGAAGCTACACCCAAATTCCCAAATATACCAAGCTGGCTTTGGAGATGGAAATGGCTCACTCCTTCTCTAAACCCAAACATATTGCTAAAAAAAGAAGGTTGAGAGATTCTTTTGTCCCATATCAGAAGAGCCCTCTGGTGTGGGACAGAGAAAAACCGATATTTTTATTTAAATCAGGTTGATTATAAATACAATGTCTTTCTAAAGAAAAGGTGATAGTTTATTGGAGTGGGTAGCCATTCCAGCTTTGGTCTGGAAGTTCCAACCCCCATTGAGGTGTCGGTAACTATCACGCCTACAAGGTGGGGCCAAGAGAGGGCCCTGAAGACCCGAGATCCAGATGCGCTGCCCTCTCTGTTTTCCTGGACCCTGGACGCTGGAGGTGGACCGAGGAGAGTGCTCCAGAGAACACCACCAGACTGCGCTGTGTCTTTCCCAGACCCTGCAACCTACCTATCCCTTCATTTGTAAGTTATGCCACTAAATAAATCTCCCTTTTAACTATGAGGAGTGGCTTTAATAATTTCACCAATAGTTTATATATGATAGGATAAAAGGATAGATTAATGAACCTACTTTTAAAGAGCAACAACTTGTTTAGAAATGTTTTACATTGGTATAGATTTTAGTTTATTGATACAAGTTTTAACTTAACTTTGTTATACTGTATATATATATTTCTATTCTTGTTTGAGATATTATGTTTATGTAACTCATTTAGATTGTGATGGATAATTAAGAAATACAGATTAATAATTAGTCTTCTATGATAGTCAAACTTGTAACATGTTAGGTAAGTTTTCTAGGTATACATAGATACATTTCAGATAGACAGGTAAGCTTCAAACACTTCAAAGACCTACATAATATGGCATTTAAAATATTTTTTAAAAATTTAGACTTTCTGGACAGTGAGACATGTCTGCTCCTGACAACACCGATTTACTTCAGAGAGGAGGATGGGCATCAAAGACACTCCATATGGAGTTTATCTTCGCCTTGACAAAATAGCCATTTGGACAAAAAACTGTTCTTGCCTGGACTGCTTGATCAACTGGACATGCAGGACCCATGGGAAGGTGACCACTGAACTTTGCTTGGCAAAATGGTCCTTTAGGTTCCTGCTTCACAAAGGAAACTGCCAGACATTCTACAGGACACACACACACACACAAAATGACAGAGACTCTAGCCCTGTGGGCTAAAGACAGATGCCCCAACTTTATAAGAGAACTTTGGATGACTGTCCAGGTTGCCAGCTGTCTCTGTCTACCCTGCAAGACTCCCGAAAGTTGCTTGCATCCTTCTCCCATTTCTCAAGTAATATTATATCCTTCTGAGGTCTTTGATGTAGTTGAAGACTAGTTATAATTTTCTTTAGTTATGATAAAAGGTAAGTTAGATATAAAACCTTAGACTCACAAATATAGGATAGGGTATCTTCTTTAATTTTGCCAAATACAAATAGACTAGATATTGTAACTATAATTCTTGCTAGATAACTATTTTGTCATATGTAATTTTACTATATAAAAGTTAAAAAAAAGAAACGGGGAAGTGCTGTGGATATTGCTCTGTATAAATAAAATGCTGATTGGCCAGTAGCCAGGCAGGAAGTATAGGCAGGACAAGTAGAG
>CABHPQ010074176.1:0-19373 GCA_902168405.1 Peromyscus aztecus
CCGAGGATTGAGATCAACCTGGTGGGCTCAGTCCAGGCAGGTCTAGTCCCCTCTTCCCAGGCTGAAGCATCTCTGCTAAGCCCCAGGTTTCAAATACAGCCAATTCATGCACTGAGCACAGGACCCGGTCCAACTGCCTGGATGCCTCCCAGACAGGTCAAGCCAATCAACTGTCGTCTCACCCATTCAGAGGGCCTGATCCATTTGGGGGCCCCTGAGCCATTGGTTCACAGTTCATGTGTTTCCATTCGTTTGGCCACTCGTCCCTGTATTCCATCCATCCCTGGTCCCAACAACTCTTGCTCACATTTAAGGAATTGCTCAACATCCCTAATCATTAGGGAAATGCAAATCAAAACAACTCTGAGATACCACCTTACGCCAGTCAGAATGGCCACCACTTTATACTGTAGTTTTTTTTTTTAAAAAAAATTTAAAATATTTTGATTATATTTTGAGACAGGGTTTCTTTCATATACCTTAAGCTAGCCTTGAAGTCACTATGTAGCGAAGGGTGATGTTGAGCTGCCAATTCTCCTTCTTTGCCTTCTATGTGCTAGGATTATAGTTGTGCAACACCACTCCTGCTTTATGTAGTGCTGGGGATCAAACCCAGGGCTTCAGGAGTGCTAGGCAAGCATTCTACGAACTGAACTATATGCTCAGCCTTCTGTGTTTTATTTCTAATTTCTTTATCCATCTTACCAAGAAACTGTTTATCTTAATATTTTCAAAGATATGGGTTTTAGTTTTTTTTTTTGTTCTCTAATTCAGCCTTACTACTTGCTTTTTTCTTGTTTATTGCATTTACTTTGAAGGTATCTTTTTGTGTTGAAGTTTGTTTGTCTTAAATATTTCTGATATCCTAACAATAATATCTAAAGTCAAATGTCCTAGATGTGGCTTTAGATGCATCCCACAAGTGTTGACATTTGGGAGTGTCCATTCAATGCGAATTCATATTTCTCCCAGTATGTATACTAGTTATGATTGATGAGGTTTTAACAGTAAGAACATGTATGTTAGTGCTGAATATGTCTTCCTACCTGATCTATAGTTTTCTTATTATTTTGTTTATGTGTAGATCATATTCAACTTTATTTCTTTGGTCATTTCCTATTTTAAATGTTTTGTTTTGTTCTCTTTGTTTTTGTTTTAGTGTTGTTTTTACATAGTAAGATTCTCATCCTCCATTATTTTTTTGAAATAGAGTCTTACTATGAGCCATTAGCTGCCTTCAAACAGGTGATAGTCCTCTTGCCTCATCCTCCCAAGTACTGGTGAGTGCTGCTACATTTGGCTCCGCTTCTTCTTTGCTTTATATTTACTTGTATCATTTATTGTCTTAGTTTTACTTTTTCATCCTTTTTTTTGTTTTAATTGTGCCTCTTGGAATCATTGTGTTAAATGATGCTTGTATGTTCTATTGAGAGCCATTCTCATTTTAGTGTGTTTAATCTATACAAACATAGACTATATTAGTAGTCTTTAGAATTTTAATTCTTGACTGCATATATATTTCCTTCTTTTTCATTTCTTTTCCTAAGCTCTCATTATTTGATGGCTCTTCCTTTTTCAAATCATTTGGGGCATCTGTCTAGAGATTTTTTTTTGTCAGTATGAAGGCTTGATCACAGAACCTTGTGCATGCTAAGCAAATGCTGCACTGCTGAGCATCACTTTCAAACCTTTATATTTCTTAATATCTAAAACTTTATATTCAATTGCTTTTATCTTCAGTATGAAAAAGTATGTTATCTTCTTGCTCCTAGTGTGGTTATTGAGTAGTTTGAAGGAAATGTAGTTTTCCTTCATTTGATATTGAACAATTAACTTTCTCTGGAAGACCTTGGATTTTTGTATTTGTTTTTAAGATCCAAATTTTTTATTTAAGACCCAAAATTTTATCTTCTCTTTCAAGGACTCTAATTCTGTTTACTTTTAGACCATTTAAAAATCAATCGTATTTTTAAAGTTACACTATATATATCAAAAATATAAGATTGAACATTAATCTGTAGGAAAACAAAATGCAATGGACATGCAATATCATGTGAATATAAAACGCATAAAATTTTCAATTAGCAATTAAAACATTTAAAAATTAAGCCTGTCATTATTTTAGCCTCAATAATTTCTTCAGATTCATCTTTCAGTAACTTATTTTTATCTTCTCTGTAACATGCTATTAGGCCATCCATTTAATTTTAAAATTTGGTTATTTGTGTGTGCACATGCGTGTACAGGTGCATGTGTGCACATGCAAGTGGTTATCAACCTTGAATCTTGTGTATTGCTCCTTCAGCACTGTCCACCTTGTATTTTTGGTTTTGGTTTTATTTTGTCTACAGGATCTCTCAGTGGCCTGCAGCTTAGAAAGTAGGCTAGGCTGGCTGGCCAGTGAGAGTACCAGGGATCTGCTTGTCTCCATCTCCATAATTAGGAATATATATCTGTAATTAGAATTATAGTCTCCATATAATTAGGATTACAAACATGAGCCTCCATGCTCATCTTTTAACATGTGCTTTCTGGAATCAAACTGAGGTCCTCATACTTTTGAGCCATTGCCCTAACTTTTGAATACTGTATTTTTTGGCCCTAGAATTTAACTTAATGATTTTTCAAGTTCTTGCTTAAATTTCAATATTATCATTCAATACACTGAAATATTAATTATGACTGTTTAGTGTTTGATAACTCCACAATCTATATCTCTCTTGTGTGTATTCATAGTGTTTATTAACTCTTGGTTTTCATTCTTATAAACCCAGCTGTTTTAAATCAAAGATCAATTATCCCATATACAAATTGAAAAAATGATTTATGGCTCTAGATAATGCTGTCTTCCTTCAGGAGGCCTTTACATCTTCTCTGGCTGGCTTCTGGGCCTAGGGTTGACATGATTCACATTGGGCTTCTATATTTATCATAGCTGATTTAGTTCTTGTTTACCTTTTCTCAAAGTGTGTAGCAATCTCCTATCACCTGAAAACTTGTACTGTTTATTAGAATCCCTACTTTTTGGGCAGGGCTTAAACTCCAATTTTTGTCTGCCTAATACCTGAGGGTCTTTTAAAATCTTGACTTAGTTTTGCACTCTTTTAGGCACAATTTTTTTAAAATTGGAAATGGGCCTGACAAAATATCAGAATATATTCTATGAATTTTTTTTCAAAAAAGACTGATTTGTGAAATTGTTTGAAACAATGACAGACTAGATTGTCTAGGGCACATTCTCCCAACTTCTCCCAAGTCATTCTCACTTCCCCACCCCCTCAACTCCATGCCTTCTTTCCACACCCTCTCTCTTTAGAAAACAAACAAACAACAATAAAAAATGAACACAAACGAGAACTTAAAAAAAAAGAAAAAGTACAACACATATACTCTACCCCACATAACCTCTCGCTACACACACACACCATAAAAACACGAAATGGGTAACCATAATATATAAGCAAAAAACAAGACAAAAATGCTCAAGCAAAGAAATATGAAACAAAAAAATTCACAAAAGTATTGAGTTCATTTTGTGTTGGTCATCTACTGTTGGGTATAAGGCCTACCTTTAAGTCTGGTTAATGCACCCAGTGAGACTCCATTGGATAAAAATAATTTTTCCTTTGCAAGCAGATGCCAATTGGAGATAGCTTCTTAGTTAGGGATGAGAGCCAGTGTCCACTCCCCACTCTCAGCACTGGGACTCCACCTGCCTTGAACCTTGTGCGGGACCTGTGCATGCTGCCATAGTCTCTGTGAGTTCATATGTACATCAGTCCTGTTGTGTCTGGAAGATACTATTTCCTTGGAGTCACCAATCCCTGGAACTAACACAGAAACCTCCAACTGGACAATGCATAGAGAGTGAAAGATTTTGGAATACTCTGTCCTAAATGGGATGTCTTCATCTAATCCCTCCCCTCAGGGAGCTATGTGGTGGAAAGATTGTAAGATATAAATTACTTTTGAGAAACCCTGTGTGTTCCTACTTCAATGTTTAGTACTTTTTCCTGGATATTGTTTTATTTGTTTGTTTGGTTTTTGTTTTTTTTTCAAGACAGGGTTTCTCTGTGTAGCTTTGGAGTCTGTCCTGGAACTCTCTCTGTAGACCAGGGTGGCCTCGAACTCAGAGGGATCTGCCTGCCTCTGCCTCATTTCCCAAGTGCTGGCATTAAAGGCACATGCCACCATTGCCCCTTCCTGGATATTGAACAGCGATCTCCTAAAAAGAAAGAAGACATACTCAGTTGTGATGAAGGAGGGAGGGGCTTAGTCCTGCCCCAACTTGGTATGCCAGCCTATGTTGACTACCCAAGGGAGGCCTTACCCCCTATGAGGAGGGGATGGGGTGGGATGGGGAGGAGGTGGGATAAGGGGAGGGAGGGAGAACAGGGGTTGGTATGTAAAATGAAAAAAAATTTAAATTAAAAAAAAGGAAGAAGACAGGAATGATGTCATTTCCTTCAAAATTGCAGGGTCTGTAGGGCATAATGGAGTGACTTTTATAAATAGTAGAGTCACTTATACTTGCTCTACTTTTTATAAAAGTCTTGTTATTTGAAATAATGTTAGAATTACAGAGAATTATTAAAGATGGCACTAAAGGATTCCATCAGCCCTTCACCTTTGCACAACTTCCACTAGAGGCATCATCTTATGTAACTATGGTGTATTTGTCAAATCTAAGAAGTTAATGTTGCTGTAATACTATCTGTGAACCTATACCCTTCCAATATAGTATATATCCCCATTTTTTCCACCAATGTATTTTTCTTCCCTACTATTCATTACAGGATGCAGCACTACATTCATTTGTCATATTCCCATATTGTTGAGAGTTTCTGGAATTTCCTTATTTCTTATAACTTTGATACTTTCGAAGAGTGCTCGTCTGGTATTTACCATAATGTTCTGTATCTTGTACTTGGCCACCATTTTCACATAGTTCAAATGGGCTTTGAGTTTTAGGGAAAGAATCCAAAGATATATTTTTTTCTTTGCCACATCAGGGCTATAACTTCATGATTTAGTCCTGGGGATGCTAGCCTTGATTTCTGGCTAAGGAAGGTCTGTGTGCTGTAGAGTTATAGATTTCCTCTTTTGATACTGCCCTACTTCTTTTGGCTTTTTACTACAGAAGGACATCTTTGTTTTCTGGTTATCACCCACATAGATCAACAGTAGCTTTGATTTCTTCATTTGTGGGATGGGCAATGGTACTAGAGCTTCAAGGTAATGACTAGCTATCTCCTAGCCTTCTTTCCATTGCTGCTGCTGCTGATGCCATTCCAGGAAGCTGCCTCTTCATTTCCCTACTAACTTTTCACAGACGTGTCATCATCCCCTCAGGGTATCTTAAGGTTTTCATAATTTTATTTTCCATATTTCCAGGAAATATGATTTCCTTTTCCTTTTGCAGGAGGTGGTTTATCAACTTGTCAAAACCCAGAAGCCACCCTTCTGTAATTCTCACAGCCGTGTGAGATTCCATAATATCAATGCATCAATGCTTCAAATTCATAGTCAAAGAAACTGAGTTTTAGACAGCCTAAGGAATCCACTCATGGCCCAGAACCACTTATTATGGAGTGGGAATTCGTACCTAGAACCCTCATTGTGTTATATGCCACCTGCCACTCAGACACTAGCTTGAGCAGCACAAACTGAAAACTGCATTCTTCTTTCATGAACCCTTTCTTCCTGTGAGTGAAACTTGTTTACCGAGGGTGATTTTTTTTGTAGGCGACATTGTCCTCTTATACAAGGAACTTTGGGTAGACACCTCATAGTCTTGCTGACACCTGCACCTTCTCTAATTTGCTGGACTTTCACTAAAGTGATCTAGAACTAAATCCCTTGAGACATTTGTTTAAACAGATATTTCATGATTCTCTTGAGCAGTGTGCCAAAATCTTCTTCAAACAAGTAGTTCCAGACAGTCCAAGATCAAATTTATTCCATTAATACTCATTGAATATTTATTGGTGAAGAACCATGTTAGGTGCTTCCTGGAAGGGAGAAACAGTTATGACAGCTGCCAATGTCATGGAGTTTAAATAACTGACATTATAGCAAAAAGTATATGTTTCTTCATCTCCCCTTCCTCATCTTTTCCTCTCCCCTACAGATGATTGCCAGTTTCCCCATTATGTTTCAAATCAGAAAAATGGTTTTGTATCTGGGCATAGGAAAAAGGACAAAGAAATACACACTGTGGCCAAACCACAAATCTTGCTAGCCTTAGAAAAATTTTCTAAGTTTCGGAAGCAATAGAGTTTTATTAAAAAATTTTTTTTTCTACCTATATACTTGGTACAGATTTTGTTTCACTCTCTTTGTGTCTTTGATGATTACAATTTCAAATTGGAGACATGTTTAATGATTTTTTTCTTTATCATACAACATCCTAAGATACACCAACACAAGGTTATGTTGGTTCATTCACATATCAGATGGGAGGTAATTATGGTCAGAGCATAATTAAAGGAAGTTCCTTTCGGTCTTTTCAGTGGGAAAATATAGTTTCCTCCAAAATTTCACTTAAATGGGCACATATCTCCTGTTAATTGTCTTTGCAGTATTTACAAGTTTCAGACATTTTAGGTTGTTTACCATCTACTGAAAACTAACCATTTTCTCCTTGTGCTTAGTTAGAACCAGTGCTAGGGGCAATTTAGAGATCAGCAATGGCTTTGTGACTTTTACTGGCACTTTATGTCCACAATGACAGCTCTACCACACTAGATTCTAATGAGAAGTAATACTGCTGGAGAAATGTTTTATCCTTTAATTTTCTTACCAAACCATTTGCCTCCTACTTCACCAGAATATTGCTATTTGTAAAAATTGAATTCCAAAATTTTATGGTTCGAAAAGTCCTCCAAAACTGGTGAATTGAAGTTCTATTTTTAATAGTTGCTGTGCTTTCATCCCAAGAAACTGGCAGGACTGGTAACGTGTTATATTGAACTTCCTGTGAAATCTTCAAAGACACATGGTTTTAAAAATACTTCTCAAGTTAGAAGGTAGGTGGATGTGTTGGGGGAGATTTGGAGTGGTGATGGGAGTGGATATAATCATATTTCACTGTATACACGCATGAATTCTCAAAGTTTATAATGTTACTTCTTATGCTAATTGGATTTTACAGAGACAAAAGTATATCATTGGGCAGGGCAAATGGTTGTTGAAAGCTGACAGGCTGCTGTTGCTAGAATGCAGACTCTGTGGATGTTTATGTATCCATTGTGTGTGTGTAATGTATTTATATATTCATATATTATATTCATATATCTTATACACAAATTACAGAGAGAGAGAGAGAGAGAGAGAGAGAGAGAGAGAGAGAGAGAGAGAGAGAGAGAGAATTTAGTATCAAAAGTTAGGAATTTCAAAAAAGTAGATTTAAAAATATGTTCATCACACTTCTGCCAAACTACCTATAAAAGTGAAAATTGAACTCTAGAATTTATTCTATATAGTAAACTATGCTCTAGACTCAGAACTGCTATGATTCATTCCTGATACCCAAAACATCTATATATTTTGGTAATTACAGTACACTTTTATATTAGTCCCATGTTAATGTAATTGAGAACAATTATTATTTTAAAGCTAAAAGATTGCTTTAGAATACATACATACAACTAATGGATGGACCCTTTTTCCTAGACAAACCAAAGCAATCTAACAACCTGTTACTTGAGTGGACTAGCTACATGGAGGCATCCATTTTTTAAATAATTTCATCTCTTTTTGGTGCATAAACATGCAAGATAATGATTGTATGATAACGTGAAAACTATACATGATACAAAAAAACAAGAAACAAAAAACCAGGAGATCTTGTTCCTAACCCTTACAGTTTCCCCAGCAAGAATGAAAGAAGGTCTATTTTCACTACCATAAAAATACTTTCCCATATATTGTAACATTAACCATCAGAAGTTGACATCTTCATTATCACTTCATCTCTACTGAAACTTAAGAAACTGAGTTACTTGCCCAAGGTAATTTAGTACCTTCAGAATCCAAGTGTCTTGGATTTAAATTTTTCATTAAAAAAAAAACCCAGATGCTCTCTCTCTCTAAGGCTCTTTAGTTGGAAAGATCTTCAAAGAACTTATATTTTTTCTGAATGGAAGCATTATATTAAACCAAATGTGTGGGACACAGCCATAAAGCACATAGATCTTTTTCTTCTAGTTCAAGTGTAGTATTTACTGTTTTTAATGTATCAACCAAAAGCAAAAAGGGAGACAGGAAGTGTTCTACTTGTTACTAAATTATAACGTATAGACAGTCCAGAAAAAAAACTTTTACCTGTATATGGCTAGCTTATTTCAATCACAATATTAATTATCAAACTGAATGAATAAAATGTTCTATATTCTGTTGATCAAGGAAGTTACATCAGAGCTTTGTTAGTGAATAAAAACTGTTCTTTTAAAGTTTATTTTGTTATCAAATGAAGGGAAGGACAAAGGCAAGACATTTTATTAAATTTGATGTGATGACTGAGAGCCAAAAAATAATAGTATACACACACACACACACACACACACACACACACACACACACACACACAGACAGTCTCATAAAATTAACTGTGCTTCCTTGTATTAAGCTTTGTAGAGTTATGAAGGAGCCCACAGGAAACAGAGCTTTCAAATTTCTATATAAAATTTATATTTGTTATTATGTTACCTCTGTAGCTAAGTGAAGTTATATGTGGCCCCAAATGTTATAAAATGAAGTATATCAAGGAAACTACCCACATTGACTGTACATGGTGATATTCACTGAACAATATTTGATGTCTGAACTATTTATCAACAGCTCAGTTTTCCAGGAATATGTGATTTTCTAAGGCAAAATTGAAGTAACATATAATTTGGAGTGTGGGATGGACAACTTGTTTTTTTAAATACCATCATCTCTCTCCTTATTTATGGTTTCCTGCTACAGATTTTTTGTTTCCTCACTACTTATTGGCAGGTGAGAGGGAGAGAATATATAAGATGAAAACTACCAAATAAGGTACAATCAAACATTATCATTGTAGATATGATCAAAATCTGTAATATATAATGTCCATGTAGAACATTTAGTGCAACTCAGATAAGACTGGTTGAGGAAATCCTAAACAGGGAAGGATAAACTCTCAGGACTGAGGTGTATACTATACAAATATTTGCTATAATATGAAAGCAATTTGAGAATGTAGTATATTTGAGACTTTTGTCTCACAGGTGATAAAATAGCATGAAGTAGACAACTTAGAAGTCACATCCAACTTCTCTGCCCAGCTAGGTCCTGCACACCTTGCTCCAGTGTCTAGATATGTGATTCTCTCTGATCCTCCTCTCAGTGTACCCCCCCTCCCCGCCACACACACACCACAGATCTAACCAGGGTCTCACATCCAGTTCTCTGGCCTAGTCTGACCACCCCGCCTGCACTACCTTCAACCTCCAGGTTTTGGTCATGACCCCTACCACTCACCTATAACTTATAGCTCCCTCCTGCAACAGATCAAACCTCTCTGAATAGCCTGATCCTGAAATCTTGTGCGAGGGTCTAGCTCAGTGAGTCCATCTGACCATCCCATCCCCACACCTTCCCCAATCCTCAGTTCTACCTTCAAATTCCAGGCTTAGATGAGGATGCACATCCTATGTGCTAGATCAGCCATTTGAATCCACCTGAATTCATTCCACCTAAGCTGTATCCAACCTTCAAGCCCAACCCAACCCATATACCCCATGCTCTACCCTTAACTGTTCTGTCCATATCATATAGAGAACTACATATCTCATTGCAAAAATACAAACAACGTGGAAGGCCAGGCTAGTACCTCCTCAATAAAATCTATTATTCCTGTAGAAATGTTTGCCAATGAGCATTACTTGGATGAACCCCAGGAAACAAAATTTAAAATAATGAGCATACACTTCATCAAAGAATTCCAGGACTTGAAAGAAGGCACAAAGAAACACAGCTCAGTAAAATTAAGGAGAAATAGTTTAAGGAGAATAAAAACCTGGGTGATTCCCAAGAAAATGCATACATAAGGTTAATGGAAATGACAAAGACAACCCAGGACTTGAGGACTAAATTCAATAAAGAGAAACACTGAGGAAATCTCAAGCTGAAATAATGGAATTGAAAAACAAACATACAAATAATAATCAGATGGGGAAACTTAAGGGAAAGCCTTATAAGTAGAATGAATCAAGTAAAATATAGAATACAATGATTCAAAGATAAATTAGAGAAATTAAATCAAACAAAGAATATGAAAAACAAATTAAAAATGCAGGAAATGTGGGACACCTTGAAAAGATCAAACTTTTGAAACATAAGCAGAGACAAGTGAGAAGAATCCCAAGCAAGTGGCATCTTCAACAGATCATAGAAGAAAACTTCCCCAAGCTAAGGCAAGACACACCTATACAGATACAAGAAGCACACAGAACACCAAATAGACAAGATAAGAAAGAATGACAAGAATAACAATAACAAAGAAAAAAAGGCCATGAATTTGAGCGAATATAAGGGGAGGGTACCTGGGATAGGTTGGAGGAAGGAAATGGAAGGGGAATATGATGTAATTATATTTTAAATTCAAAAAATAAAAATATGAAGTACAAGAGACTCTTGACATTTGTGAAGGATTTATCCAGATGTCCTCATATATCTCAAGTACATGAGCACCTTGCTCATGGAGTTTGTATTTGGTTATGTTCCAAATTTTGTACTACATATTATAGTGGATATTGATGAAAAAGTAACTTTCTTGCATTCACAAACATAGAATTTAGTGGATAAGGAAATGTAGCTATATTGCCCATTAAAGCAAGAGGCAATCAGTATATGACAGGTTAAAGGCAACAAATATTTGGGTAAAACACATCCACATATGGGTTTTGTTTTGTATTTTGTCTTTTTTATTGAAGTATAACCTATATACAGTAGCATATACACAATCAAGTGGCCAGCACTCAAGAACCTACCCCTCAAGAGAAAATATCAAATAAAATATTTCTAGTACCCCAGAAACTTCAGTCTTCTCCCTTTTGAATATTGTTCTTTCTCTCCCAAATAACTATTTTTATTTTATCAAAAAATGTGAGCTGGGTGGTGGTTGTGCACAAGCCAGGCAGTGGTGGCACATGCCTTTAATCCCAGCACTCAGGAGGCAGAGCCAGGCAGATCTCTGTGAGTTCAAGCCCAGCCTGGTCTACAGAGCGAAATCCAGGACAGGTACCAAAACCACACAGAGAAACCCTGTCTCAACAAAACAAAACAAAACAAAACAAAACAAAACAAAACAAAACAAAACAAACCCAAAAATGTGTGTGTGTGTGTGTGTGTGTGTGTACATCCCATGGGAATGAGGGAAGATCAATAGACAATTTTTCAGGAGTTGGTTCTCTCCTTCTATCTCAGTTTTGAGGCTGTGTCTGTCTCATTTCTGTATTGCCCTGTGTTCATGAGTTTTGGGTCAATTCTTCTGTCTCCACTTGCCATATCCCTACAGGAGCCCTGGGATTATAGACATAATATAGCACATCTGGCTCTTTCCTGTGTATATTGAACTCAGGTCATTAGAATTGCACGGCAAGTGCTTTTCCTGCTGTGCCATCTTGTCTGTCTATAACTGTTTTTAAAATTTATACTACTAGTTGGTTTTAGCTATCGTAGAAGTTGAAGTAAGTAATATCACACATACAGATGTATCATTGCTCTTTGTTATTTACTTGTGCTGTGGATGGATGTTTACTCTTTGTCAATTCTTTGTAGTATTTTCTTGTTAGATGTTTTAATTTAATTTAGTTCTCTAGCATGAGAATTCTTGAACATATATTTTGGAAGACATAAGGCTTATGTATACAGCCGAGATTAAAATAGCTGGGTCATAAGCATAGGGATATGCATAGCACATACTGCTAGTTTTCCAAAGACATTAAGCTACTTCATGTTCCTGCAGCTGTATGGAATAGTGGCGGTTGTCCAGCATCTTCTCCAATCCTTTGCAATATGTCCAATCATCTTATATGTTATAGACATTCTTATAAGGATAATGTGATAGCCCATCGTGGTTGAAATTTCCCTGATGGCTGGACATATTGAGTATGCTTATATACATGTATTGATCTTTTGGTCATCCATTTTTCTTTTAGTAAGGATGTCTTTATATATCTTGTCCAATAAAAATAAGACTGTCTTTTTTTAAATTTATAATAGTTATTTCTGTATTTTGAATACAACTACTTTCTCAGATGTATGTGTTTTCTTCCAGATTGTGATTTGTTTTTCCCTCTGTTGTTTTTCATGACCAGAAAGTCAAATTTATCAGTCTTCCCTTTTTTATAGTTAACGCTTTTGGTGTTAAACTTAAGAAATCTTTGCCTTAAGGTTGTGCAGATATTGTATTATATTTTCTTTCAGAGAATTTGTTGGTTTCTTTTTTTCATTTAAATCCTTGGTATGTTTTAAAGTAAATGTGTATGACGTGAGGTTAAATGTAACTTCTTTTTATCTCTAACGTATCTTCATCTTTCTCTTATTTGGGGAGTATTTCTAACTTGCCACAAAACTTATCTTTATCTACATTAGTTTTAAGACAGGCAGTATCAGTGCCAAACAGCAAGCACACGAGACACATCTGTTCATTTCAGCAGCCAAATCTAGCTACAGGTATATTTAGGCAATTCACCTTTATAAGTCCACATTGTTGTCTGCATTTTTTTAGCCCACTCAGCACTCAGAGCAGGTAACATTAGTTAGTCTAAGACTATGAAGATGGATAAGTCCGCTACAGGAGTTTCAGTTCTAAGCTTGTGAATAGTTTCTGCTGTGCAGGGCTTTTTAGTATCCCCTGTGGTATGTAAGGGGCTATATAAATGCAAATTTCATTTCATTTAGAAAGGAAATGAGCCACACTAAATGGACATGTGTACAACTTTGGAATTAAAAGAAGGGTGGATTTCTCCCGTCAGCAGGGCCAAAACAATACTCCTTATTCAAATCCATCCTTTTAGACATTTAGCAGTTAAGAGGAACATGAGAGTTTGGATGGGAACAGAAACAAGATGGACTCTGTGTTCCAGTTCATTGTTTTATTGCTCAGCGGTGGTAAGGCAGAACTCACTGTATGGGCTTTCTCTAGTGATTTCTGATTCTGGATAGCCACTGGGCTCAAGAGAGAGCATTTTTTACATAATTCTAGTAATTATTTCTAGTAACGAGCAACAAATTGATGTATCCATGTTGAACTGAAGCTTTCTATTACTCTGTATACAATGAACAACTTAGGAGCAAGGTTTCCAGGATAAAAAAAAAGAGAGAGAGAGATCAGGCAAATTATGTACATTTGGCAGCATAGGGCATATGTCAGACAGCTTTTCATTACTGTAACAAACATCTATGATAACATAACTTATAAAGAGAAAAGGTTTATTTGAGCTCAAATTGCTGGAGGTTTCAGTCTGTACCAATCAATTGGTCCCATTCCTTTTGGGCTGGGTTGGCACAGTATGACAGGAATGCTTCATTTCCAATAAATCTTCCAAATGACTGAAGCTCGGTTGATAAGCAAGCACATGGGACCAAAGATTCTCATGCCTTGCTTTATCAACCTACTGACTCATGAGAGGTAATAAATGGTTGTTTGAGCTTTAGTGCATAGGTTTTTATTTTATTCTATTTTTACATGTTTATTTGAGCCTTTAAAAAAGAAGTTAGCTATTTTAGGGTTTTATCCAAGTGTTTATTGTAATGTTGAGTGTATTCTCTTTATTCTCTCTTTCCTTGCTCCTCTCCTTCCAATTAGTGTCACCTCTACTTTCTTGTCATGTATACATATACCATTCTACCTATCCATATAAAATGGAGGAGCCACACATGAGCAGAAACATAAATTCACTTAATATGACTATCATCTCCAGTTGCACCCATTGTCCTAAAAATTCATTCATCCTTGTACTAGCCTATAGGTTGTTACATAGCAACTAAAAAAAAAAAAACCAAAACTTGGCCTGAGATGTTAGTGGCCATGTAGTAGCAGAATTTAGGCTTTACACTCACCTGGGACATAAAAGTGCTGCTCTTTGGGATGAGGAGATGGCCTGGCAGGTAAAAATAAAATAAAACAAGCAAACAAACAAAACCCTAGTTGCTCAAGACTGGTCACTTGAATTTGATCCCTGAAATCCACTGTAAAAAACCTGATGTGGTGGAGCAGATCCATAATGTCAGCATTCCTACTGTGATATGGGAGGCAGAAATACCCAGGGCATGCAGCAGAAACAGTAGGCAAGATTCATGTCTCAACAAGGTGGAAAATATCCTCTGTTATCAACATGCAGGTAGCACTTCATGCACTTAAGTGTACACGCTCCACCAATAATAACAAATGAAAGCTAATATGTAAAAGCGGAACTTAATAATGCCCTGACCACAATTTCAGGTATGTGCAAGGAATCTTTCCTTTTGTTTTCATTACAGAGCTAGATGACAGAAACATTCTTGTGTGAAAACTGACGCCTCAGACCAAAATTATACTTGGGTATAGGGTGTAAGTTTCCATTTTCTGCAGGATTTCTCCAAGTTGTGAAATCAACACAAAAGCTGATCAAAGTTAAGTGAATCCTCTTGCGTACTGTGCAGAAACAAGTTAAAACTATTCTACTATAATACTTTCACGTGTTAAGTAAGTTATGACCCATACCAGAGTGGGAGATTCCCACTGAAGATTCACTGAAACACTGAAAACCACACTAAAGAATAACTCAAAGACACAAAACAGAAGGATTCACTGCCCTTGAACTTAGAATATATCAAACTGAATAGTTCTGTGGGAAAAATGAAGAAAAACAAAAATCAAATGAATAATCAAGATGTATATGTGTTTTAAAGGAACATACCTTAAAAAAGAACCAAATGGAATATTAAAAAATGAAAAATCTAAAAAGTAGATTATAAAGGTGTTATGGAATATTTAACTATGTAAAGATGTGTTACATTTGTTTATGCTGCAGAATATTACTTTAACTGTGTAAAGGTGTGTTACATCTGCTTTGGCTGCCTTTGTTAATGATGTAAAGATGTGTTACATTTGTTTATGCTGCATTTGTTTAATTATGCAAAGATGTGTTGTATTTGCTTCAACTTCCCTGCCTAAGGCACCTGATTAATCTAACAAAAAGCTGAATGGCTAATAGCTAGGCAGGAGAGGGATAGATAGGGCTGGCAGGCAGAGAGAATAAATAGGAGGAGAAATCTAAGAGGAGAAGAAGGAGAAGAGAATGAGGGACAAAGAGAGAGAAACATCTTGGGCCAGCTAGCCAGGCAGCTGCCAGCTGGTTAGACATGGGAAAAGCAGGAAAAGTAGGACATACACAAAGAAAGAAAGGTAAAAAATCTCCAAGGCAAAACATAGATGAAGAGAAACAGGTTAAGTTATAAGAGCTAGCGAGAAACGAGCCTAAGCTAAGGCTGAGCATCCATAACTAATAAGTCTCAATGTCATGATTTGGGAGCTGGTTGGCAGGCAAAAAGAGAAAGCCTGCTACACAAAGGTCATTGGGTTGTGGCTCAATGACATAATGCTTGCTTATCATGTCCAAAGCCCTTGAATGGATTCCTAGTGTTAAAAAAAACATTGAAAGTTTTTGTGTTGGTTAGTTTTAGGTCAACTTGACACAAACTAGAGTCATTTGGTACTCTCAGTTTAAGAAATGACTCCATAAGATTGACCTACAAGCAAGTCTCTTGAGAATTTTCTTGATTAATTATTGATGTTGGGGGGCCCAGCCCACTATGAGAGTGCCAACTTTGGGTCCTGAGCTGCATAATAAGGCACACTGAGCAAGTCATAAGGAGCAAGCCAGTAAGCCACAGTCCTCCAGGGCCTCTGCATTAGTTCCTGTTTCAAGGTTCCTGTCTTTAGTTCCTGCCCTGAATTCCTTCAATGATGGACAGTGATGTGGAGTTGTAAGCCAAACTACCCCTTTCTTCCCTTACTTGCTTTTTGGTTATTGTATTTCAACACAGTAAAGGTAATCTTAGCTAAGATGAGTTTAAAAACAGCACATTTGACTTAGAATATATTGAAGGAGAGAAACTGTGATTGGGATGTATTTTATGAGAAAAGAATGTCTTTTCAATTAAAAAAGATATATTTGACAAAAACTAGATAAAATTATCACAGAATGATAATATGTTAAAAATTTTAAAAGATTGGGTCCCCATGAGATTCCCTTTGTCCATGTTAGCACGTCTATTGGCGTCATCCTTGTTCAGGTCTTGTTTAGGCAGCCATGGTGATGAGACTTAATGATGTGGCTTCTCTGACATTTCTAGGAAAGTACTCTTATAGCAAAATTTCTATTCTTCTGTCTCATAATATTTCTTCCCCTTGTCCTTTGATCCCTGAGCCTTAGGTTCAGGAGTTATGGTGTAGATGTTTCAGTTGGTCCTAGGTACTACAGGATCCCTTGTTTTCTGCATCTTGAAAGGTTGTGGTCATGCAAAAAAGGAATGCTAAGAAGAGATATAGTCTTCCCCAGGCAATCCCCCCATATCAATAGGTTACCTAACACCAAGTGGTTAACCATGAAGTACACATAAGTGACTTTATATGGATCCAACAGATTGTATCTATGTACATAGATGTAACAACAATGAAGGAATAAGAGGCCATGAATTTGAGATAAAGTGTATATGAGAGGGGTTAGGGGGAGGAAAGGGAAGAGGAAAATGATGTAATTATATTTTAATGTCAAATAATAAAAACATAAAATTTGAAAGAGATTATGACATACAAAGGTTAACAGGCAGCATATGTCTAATAGAATATCAGAAAGCAATATAAAAGATAATTGCAGAGAAAGAATAATTGAAAGGATAATAGATTGTCTTACTAAGGGTGTGTTAATAACATTTACATTTAAAATTCTCATTGCAAATTAATGATTCAGTGTTTTCTCATTTTTAGTTGAGAAAAATGACTTTGTATAGCTACATGACCTGGCATTTATTTCTTTCCTCGTCTGTAATGTCTGTGCAAACTCCTGTCTTCCAGGCCAATGCCACTGCTTTTCAGCCAATACCACCCCTGACTTCTGTGTTTCCCATTGTCCCCTTACCAGCACATTTAGCAGCAGAATGAACATTCCAGTTTCTCTAGCTTCTATCTCCTTCATCTGTTTTTTTTTTCTATTCTCCCTTCCCCTGTATGACTGGTTCTCAAAGTTTAATGGACACAAGAATCACTGGAGGAGCAAGCTAAATATACAGATTTCAAAATCTTTCAGTGACGTAAGCCATTTCAGTGGAGGTAGAAATGTGTTACTGCTAGTATTTCCCCTTTCTTTGTTGTTCCATTTGTGCCCATTGTTTCCAAATGCCTTCCGAGTAGACATGGGTGCTGTGTCTTAAGCTGGTCCTATGTTTTCTTTGAACAGTCCCTTTTGTTTTATTATTGATATATATATGTACATATACATATATACATATATATATGCCTTTGTAATATACTTTTTCATGCATTGTTTTGAGCAGTCTTCCCTGTTGAGAAATATGACATTAAAAGTTCTGAATTTGTTGAAACATCTATTATTCAGAAAGTATATGTCTCACCTTTACCTCTCACAGTAGATTCTGCCTATTGACCAACATTTAAATCAGGACTGGGATTAGTTTAAAGTAATCTATTTTAACTCATCTGTTGAATATCTCAGTTCTCCATCTCTTTTTAGAGCTTGAATATCATAATGTTTCTGGTTTATGCTTGAAATTATCCTCCTCCACCAATTATTTTCACTCCATTTCACCAACTAATTCCAAGGGGAAAGAAATTCTTTTCCATAAATATATTTACCTTCTTCCTTGTTAAAATGAAAGCTGTGTCTTAAAGTCCAATCCAAACACAACCTTTTACATGAAAAATGACTTGAAAAAACCTCACCATTTTGAGCTGCTATAGTACTCTGTAATATGTGGCAAACAAGAATTATAGTTTGGGTGTTAAGTGTCCCGAGAACCCATATAAAGCTAAATGCTCTAGTGTGTGTCTGTATTTCCAGCATTCCCAGGGCAAGATAGGAAATGGAGAAGATAATCCCTGAAAGCTCACAGGCCAGCTAAATTGGTAGACTCAGTGGTGAACTGAAAAGATATCTTTCCATGAACAAGGTAGAATGTGAGGATCAACACCTGAGTTTGTCCTCTAGCACCTTCATGCATGCTCTGTCATGTGCATAACTACACACACACATGAATACATATATACTATATACATCTATACATATATACAATAGCTATACAATACTTTCAAATGAATGTGGCTGTTTCTATAGAAGTTGATAAACAGGCATTGGACTGGATTTGGCTTTGGGATGCTATTTGCCAACCCCTGTGCTATGTTAGAGCTATGATAACATGGATACTATAATCTTGTTAATAGTGCCACAAAGCAGAAAAAAAAGGGTCACCATAGAAATTGAAATCTTACTAGGGATACGCAAGCATTATTTATTAACACAACAGTTTCTCTTGCAGACTCACCCATCTTCTTTGCTAACTATTCTGCCTATATGAAGGGAAATGGATTTTGGATTTCCTTACTTTTCAGAATGGATAGAATGCTTTTAGCCAGCGTGTTTAAATCAGGATTTCATATTTTAAAGAAAGTGACATTTCCTACATGTGATTAGAAGCTGAGTATTATAAATATAACGAGCATTTAGGAATATCTTACTTCTGAATCATTTTTAATTTATCAAAACTGTCAGAGAAGACTCTAGTAAAGGTAAGCAAAAGAAATGGCAGACTAGGTACAATTTGATTTCTTTCTACTTTCCAAGATAAGGACGAAAGCATGAGAAAGTGAGTTACAGAGAACAACTGAAGCATAAAAATGAGAGCCATTCAGCACTCATGAGAATGCCCTGATCCTCAATACTGACCTCAGCAGCCCTCACAGCATACCTCCTGAGGGGGCTGGGGTCTACTGAAAGCTTACTATATTTTATAATAACTAAGAGTCTGGTCTTCAGGAGACTGATTTCCTATTGTTCTGGATGGGACAACTATCATTTGGAGATGATCAAGACTACTCCCTCCCAATTCTATGGCTGCTGGGTCATGTAGTCTTGCCTCCAGACTGTCCATGAAAGTGACAGAACCTTCAGGGTATCTATTTCCCATATTTTATTTTGTTTTATTTCCACACATAGGCTGGTTATTGCTAAGGGAATAAATCTCATAACCCTTATTCAAAGACAGGAAGGTCCTACCCCTGGTTTCATTTCATTAAGTGTGTGTGTGTGTGTGTGTGTGTGTGTGTGTGTGTGTGTGTGTGT
>CABHPQ010074176.1:19383-46526 GCA_902168405.1 Peromyscus aztecus
GTGTGTGTGTGTGTGTGTGTGTGTGTGTGTGTGTGTGTGTGTGTGTATGTGGAGAGAGAGAGAGAGATAGCAAGAGAGTGAGAGAGAGAGAGACAGAGAGAGATAGCAAGAGAGTATGTGTATGAGAGAGAGAGAGACAGAGAGAGAGAGAGAGAGAGAGAGAGAGAGAGAGAGAGAGCGCCTGCATGTCACAGTGCACATGTACATGTCAAGGTCAGAGGACAACTTTGGAGAGTTCTGTTCTCTCTTAACTGTGGTTGATATATTGTGCACTCTAATAAACTTATCTGGGGGTCAGAGAACAGAACAGCTACTAGATAGACATAGAGGCCAGATAGTGGTGGCACACATGCCTTTAATCCTATCACTTGGGAGCAGAGATTCATCCAAACCTCTGTGAGTTCAAAGCCACAGTGGGAACAGAGCCAGGTGTGGTGGCACCCACCTTCAATCCCAGCACTTGAGATCTCATGTCTTTGCTTGGGAAGGACACACGCCTTTAATCCCAGGAAGTGATGGCAGGAAGCAGAAAGGTATACAAGGTATGAGGACCAGGAACTAGAGGCCTTTAGGCAGTTCAACTGAGACCCGCAGGGGTGAGGACTCAGGCTTTCAATCTGAGGAAAGAAGATCAGCTGAGGAGTTGGCGACATGAGGTTGGCTGTGGCTTGTTCTGTTTCTCTGATCTTTCAGCATTCACCCCAATACCTGGCTCTGGGTTTTCTATTAATAAGACCTTTTAAAATTCGTGCTACACTTAACTCTTTGAAGCACAGCCTTGTTTCTGCTGTTGTACTTTATGCACCAGGCTAGCTGGCCCATGAGCTTCTGGAGGACTCAGCTGTCTCCCATCTCACTGTAGGAGTGCTGGGATATAGATGTGCACATTGCATCCAGCTTTTTACATGAGTTCTTGGGATTCTAGCTCAGGTCTTTGAAATGTACAGCAAGCTCTTTTGCCTGTTAGGCATCTCCCTGACCACATCCTGATTCTTTTTTTTTTTTTTTTTGAGAAACTGTTTACTGTGCTGAATTTCTCCCTTTCCTGTAAGCTGTTTTGGCTCCACAATCTTCTCTCTTTTGTTTTATCACTTTTTTTCCTTCAGATTTCCTGTGTTTATTAGAGATACCACTGGCTTTTTACCAAAGTAGATGAAGAACGATCTTCAGTGGTATGACTTTCCTAGATCTACTTTCTGTTTCATTTGGGTACTTTCCAAGGGTCTTTCCTCACTAACTGATTCAGTTCCTAACTTTGGAAAGAGTAACAAAGCCAGCATTTTTATTGAAAATATTTTAAAATCATGAGCTGCCTGTTTCTGATTGAGATCACTTGTTTACATAATGTTCTAGTCACTTTTCCTGTGAGACATAAATAAACATTTCTTTTCACCCCAGACAGGGCACTGTGATGGTTAATCTTGGTTGTCAACTTGACTAAATTCAGAAGTAAGTCAAAGCCAAGCAGCTGGGTGCACCAGTGAGGTATTTTTCTTTGTTGGATTATATGAGGTGGGAGATCTCATAAATTCAGATCATTTGAGGCCAGAAGACCCACCCTAAATCTGAGCCACACCTTCAGGTGGCAGCCCACATAAAAGGACATGGAAGAAGGAAGCTTGTGTTTCCTGTCAACTTATTCTCACTCTCACTGGCAAGTTCATCTATCCTTCAGGATTCCAATGTGGTCTGAAAACTGGCAGTTCTGTAGGTCCTCCATGGGACTCCAGCACCAGATTGAGACTACTGAGACATCCAGTCCAATGGACTGAACAACTACTGAATCTTTGACCTTTCCATTAGGAGGCAGCCATTGCTAGACTACTCAGACCACAGTCTATAAACCACCCTAATAAATTCCATATATGTGTGTGTGTGTGTGTGTGTGTGTGTGTGTGTGTGTGTATGTACACGAATATATCTTCATTCTATTAATTCTGTTCCTTAGAGAACCCTGACTAATACAGGCACCAATGTAATAATTTCACCCAAATCTAGCTTGGTGATTCAGTGAATTTTGTTGGTTTTGCTTACATAACACAAATGAGGGATTATTTACAGAAGTATGGGTGACCTCAAAAGAGCAGCACCATCAAAAAGTCTCAGCACACTAAGCAGGATGACCTCCAGTTATGTAATGGAGTTTCACTTTCTACCTCCTGCATACTCTAGCATCTCTAGATACTCTGGTACCTTCCAGAACCATGTGCACTATAGTTAGAATTACATACAGCTGCAAAAGGCTTGTTTCATTAAAACACAAAAGTTGAAGAGGCAACAGATTAGAGTCAAGGAAGCAGACAGAAGCCACAGTGTGTTATAACTTAATCATTAATATGACATTATAGTGGTATTCTATTTGTACTGAAATGTGATTTTATTTGTATGTTAATAAATAAAGATAAAAGCCCAAGAGGTCAGAGCTAAGAGCCTTACCACCTGCCACCAGCCAGCTTCTTCCGCCAAGAGACCTCTCCGAAAAGAAAGGGCTACTTCCTGTGCGTTCGTCTTTAAATAGAGTTCTGTTCTGCCTTCTCATTGGTTGTAAACCCAACTACATGACTGCCTCGTCACTGCCTGTCTGTACAGACCTCCAGGTCTTCTATGGTTGGTATTGAGATTAAAGGCGTGTGTCTCCAATGCTGGCTGTATCCTTGAACACACAGAGATCTACCTAGTTCTGCTTACCAAGTGCTGGGATTAAAGGCGTGCACCACCATGCCCGGCTCTTGCTATGGCTTGCTAATAGCTCTGGCCCCTAGGCAAATTTATTTATTAACATACAAATAAAATCACATTTCAGTACAAATAGAATACCACTATATGACATCTCATCAACTTCACTGAATTTTATTTGTTAGAAGCAAGTCATCCTATCCAGGAGGCCTTTGAGATGAGATTATACAAGTGTATGAATACCAGCAGGCAGGACCAATGAGACTCGAGTCAAATGGAACTTGAGCACAATCTGTTAAATCTGTTACTATCTAATGTTGTGGTCTGTGCATTGCTTAAGTGGAAACTGGTTGAAGTAGCATCAACAGAAGCAAATGTATTAGTGTTTTGGTGTTTCTTTCAGTGTGTGCTACCTCAAAGAGTCAAAGGCTAGTCAGTAAGAGTAGGATCTAAACAACCAATTGATGTGCTCTTCCCTGGGGAAGATTATTTCTCACACTCTCAGCATTCCTTAGTTGCTTTGTATAACATTGAGGCCTTGTGAGTTTTCCCCCATCCACTTTACCATGTCTATTGTTATTGTCCTTGTTTACTTCATGTTGAGGCAGTGATGCTGGTGAGACTTTATGGGTACAGCATCTGACAATTCCTAGGTGACACAACCTTACAGCAAACTCCCTGATCCTCTGGCTCTTAAAATTGTTCCACCCCTCGAGACTTAGGTGCAGGAGTTGTTTTGAAGATGTATCCATTGGGTATTGGCTCTCCAATTAGCATTTTGATTGGTTATGGTTTTCTATAATGATCATCATCTGTTGCATAGAGAAGGTTCCTTGATGAGGGATGAGGGCTATACTCATTATGGGTATAAGGACAAACATTAGTTATGGATTGTTCTGGTGTAGTAAACTGACTGTTGTAGGCTCTCTTCCTACAAGATCCATGACTTCAGTAGTCCCGGGTAGTTGGCTAAGTTTCCAGGACTAGGCGTATCTGACTGTTACTGTGCAAATTTGAAACTGAAGGCATCGTTTTCCTGTGTCCTTCTCTAGGATCTACGTGGACTCATAGCCTCTAATTCGGAGTGGCACACTAAAATGTGTGTATCTCCCATCTCTCCTTAAAACCAGCCAATAAATATGAGATGAGGTTTGAGATTGAATCCAGGTGTCATGATTTTGAACTGTTTGTTCTTTACCCTACACTAAACAGTTGATCAAGCACTGGAGAAGGGCTCATGTGCAGTGACCTGAATACAGGCGTTCAGAAGGAGGAGGATCAAAGGCTAGCAGCAGTGGGCCAGAAGAAGGAAGAGAGAACTCCTGAAGTGGAAAAGTAATACCAGTGAACATGTGTCTTCTTTTTTTCTATAGCACATCTACTGCTCAGAATTATATTTTTACATTTAATTTTTTCAACACCCACATTGCAACATATTATGCTATTAATATTCCTACCTTATGGATAAGAAACTCAGACCCAGATTAAAAAGTCTTGGGTAGGATCCAAATCTTGTAAATGATACAGGTGAGATTTTAATTTGGGGTATCTTTTATAATATTTATTACTTTTTAAACCTTGCATGTATGGTGTGAGTGTGTGTGTGTGGGTATACACGTGGGCATGTGTGCATATGTGTGTGTGCCCATTCATGTGTCAGTATTGAATCTGGTTTTACATAGAGATCTTTACATAGAATCTGGGGATTCTAACTCAGACAGATCCTCACTATTTTGTGACAAGTTCATTACTTCCTGAGCTATCTCCCCCATTCCTCAAAGTTAGATATCTTTGTCTTAAGAAAAAATATACATACATATATACATACATACTACTTTTAATCTTGAATTACCTCTGGAACAACCTCTCTCATTAGAATCTGACTTACAAAATGCACTTGGAAATCTAGGTCACCCACCTTACAAGTAGGTCTTGTCACTGACTTCTTTGAACATAGTGAAATGAATGTTATGAGTATCCAGATGGTATTTGTATCTTAGATGATAAAATATCGAGCCAAAATCTTCTACCTTACAAGTTATATACTTGAGAAATGTTGAGGCAAATAATATCTGAAGAAGAAGGTTTAGCTAAAAGATTTATTAAACTAGATCGTTCATGGTCCAGTGGAAGCTTTGTTACTTCTGATCCAATTGACAAGACCAAAACATAAATAAACACACACACACACACACACACACACACACACACACACACACACACACATGTTAAAATCACCTTGTTTGTCACATAAAGTTTTGTTCTCTAAGAGCTGAACAAATATTCCTGAATATTTGTCTTCCTGAACTTCTATATCTAGAAACTAAAGTTACTTATCCCCTAGATAATAGTTATATCTATGGTTTGTGACAAAATATGTGGTTATTTTTTTTCTTTCACAAATAAAACTTGTAATCTTTTCCAAATCCCTGGATAAGTGTTGTTTCTCATTGGAAAATATAAATTTTAACCTCTCTACCCCAAGAAGCACAGAAGGGAGTTTGTAGATGATGGCTAGATACCCAGATTCTGCATAACCTTCCACCTACCTCCAAGTTGAATTGGATATAGTTGAATATAGTTTCAATTGCTTTTCCTGGGAGCTGATACATTTAGAAACACTAAGGACAACCCTCCCCTAACTTTCTGAGTTAAGTCTCACTCGCCTTGAACTCAGAGCAATCCCCCTGCCACTGCTTCTTGAATGTTGGTATTACAGGTGCCAGTCACCATGCCTACTTTCTCTTCCTTTCTTCTCATGCACCTGTTAGATACGCTTTCCAAGTGCAGTGGGGAAGTCTAGGCATTCTACTAAACAAGACAGTATATGAATGTGTTAATGAAGTTCAGGGGCAACAGATCTGGGGTATAGCAAGTCGGGGCTGAGTGTTACCTCCTTCTAAGGATCCCTTTATCTTTCATATTTTCTACTACTGAAGATTTAAGAGCTTCTAAGTAGCAGAGCCAAGACCCAATACAGTTTTATGAACTCAGAATCAAAATCTTTCCATATTACAGCAATAGATCCTCCTCTTACTGAGCTGACAATGGATCTATTGTTATTTTGATAACTAGCTATATACTCTGGAATCACCTTTGTTGTTCTGTGGGAAATCACTGCACAATATCCAAGTACCTTCTGCTTTGCAAAACTAAAGGAAAAAGACCATTCATTAATGACTTGTAGATTTGAATAATTTACAGATATGCTTTGTATAATTATGAAACTAAAAAACATGATTATTTTTCTCATTATAAATCAGAAGCATTATCATGAATATGGATTTAATTCATATATATTTAAGTGGTGCCTCATAAAAATCTAAAAAATATATTCACATGAGTGATCATTACTGAATCAATTTAGTAGTTAAATATCAGAGAAATCCAAATTCCCATCAATGGAAGACCAATTAAATAAATCACCACAAGTTCACACATTTAAGTACTTTGAAGATATGTAAAGGAAAGAGGATAAACTTTGTGTACTGAAATGAAAATGATTTCCAGGCTATATTTTTAAGCAAAGAGAGCAAGAGATGAAAGAGTATTTTAGTATTCTAAGCTTTGTGTGATATTTATATTCCCACCTTGGTACCTACAGAAAGGCAGGGTAAGAACTGAGGTAAAGGAAGAGTCTCAAGAATTTTCTTTGTTAATTATATATATTAAGGTTCATATAATTAAAAATTCAATTAAAACTACTCGAAAACAAACAAACGTATCTCCTTAATCAAAATTACATCATAATCATGCAGGAAAGCAACATTAAGTGGCTTTAAATTCTGATGGTCATGTTAAACAAAATAGACAACACTCAGAAAAACAAAAATCAAGTTTTCTCATATATAGATTCTAGAAAAAAATTACATGAAAGTAGAGGAGAGATTATTAGAGAGCAAGGAGGGGGTACTTGTAAGAATTATTAAAGAAGAGAATGGGAGATGAATATGAGGAAAACTTGTAATGTGTATATATGAAAATATTACAATCAATTTTATTATTTTATATAATGAATATGTGCTAAAATCAATATACAGACCATATATCTCTAGTGGAATACATTCTAAATGACAAAGATCTGCAAATAAATCTTAAAACTTACTTAGGTAGATAATTATGGATACTAAAATGAGCATTGATGTTTTGTAGTTATGTAGGTATTTTTGAAATATAGCAAATTTTGTTTCTGTCATTAGAAATCAAGGTTTTCAGTATTGAAGAAACAAACACCAAATCAAAGAATTAAAAAAAAAACTTATAATCTTAAATGTGGACAGGAAAATACAACCTGAGCATTTTTTCCATAAAATGTGGTCAAATTTGCCCACTGACATCATCCTGAATCAAGGACAACTCTGAAGCACTGAACCCTTCGAGAGCCAAACTGGACTACAAAATATTATACCTTGATACAAAGAACCTTGGATGCTCCTTGGAGAAATGACAGATTCCATGTCTCAAGCACAAGCTGGACAAGAAACATGAAACTTTTTTTTTTGGTATTAGAAGGCAAAGAGTGCTAGGAAAACTCTTATCAAAGTAGTAATTGAAATACATAAGCTCATAATGGTAATTAAAAATATTATTGTTTCTGAAGCTTCCATCAAAATTGTAGGCTGAATATTCATAGACAGAGTGGTGACTCAATTTTGTTTTTACTTTCCTGAATAAGTTGTACGTGTAGGTAGATAGTAGTTTCTCAAGGAATATTTCATTTTGTACAAAAAACGTTAATGGGGGTATAATGGAATTAGAATATCTCTGTTTCGGAAGTGCTACAAAAATCATCAATGCAAATAACCACCATAAATAAATACTAAATAATTAGGAGAAAGGTCAATAAGTTCACAATATAACGATTGGGCTGCTAGCCTATGAACCAAAATGATTATTCTCACATCTGGCATTGGTGAATCATCTTAGAGATAAAATTGAACTTAACTTGATCCAAGTCTCAAGCTCTATCTGGCAATTTGTAGAAAATATGTGGCTTATGAGAAGATAGGACAAATTTAAATAAGGAAATGGATTCTTAGTACCATCAGGAAAAGCTTAAACTATTTCCTTTAAAATTTAGGGTGAGATATAGTATCCACTCTCAACACTGATACTCAAAATAGTGTTTAGATTCTTTTCAAATATATTATCTTATATGTATGGATATTATGATTGCACATATGTCTATGTACCATGTGAATGTCTAGTGCTTGCTGAGGCCAGAAGAGGGTGCCAGATCCCCTGGACTGGAGTTTGGAATGGTTGTGAGCCAACATGTGGGTGCTGGGAACTGAACCTGAGTCCTCTAGAAGAGCAGCAGGTGTTCTTAATCACAGAGTCCTTTCTCCAGCCTCAGTATTTGGATTCTTATTTAAAGCAACAGGCAAGGTAAAATATGGGAAGATACAAACAGGAAAGGAAGATCCAAATAATTTTTATTTGCAGATGATATGATTCTATACTTAAAAGACCGTAACAATCCTAATGTATAAGATCTAGAAGATCCCACAACAAAACGCATAGATTACTAAATATTTTAAGCAAAGTAACAAAGTACAAGATCAACATAGGAAAATCAGTAGCTTTTCTCCATACCAATAGCAATCTTGGAGAGACAGAAATCCTGGAAAAATCCTCTTCACAAATTCAAAGGAGGAAAAATAGGAAGAAAACTACAAAGAGATGAAATATTTCTACACTGAAAACTTTTTGAGCAATATTTATTTAAGAATTTCACATGATGTGTTTTGATCACAATCACCCTCTCTCCCAAAAGATCCATCCTACATCCCTCCCTACCTGCCAAACTTCATGCTTTCTCTCTGTCTCTCTATTTCTGTCTCTCCGTCTCTATCTCTCTTCATTTAGTACATTTTGTGTTGGCAAACTCTTCTTAGGTATGGCACCAACTTTTAAAATATAAAAGAAAGAAATTGAATAAGACACTAGAAAGTGCAAAGACTTCCCATGCTCATGTACTGACAATATTATAAAAATAATTATATTACCAAAGTTAGTCCACAGATTCAATGGAATCCTCATCAAAATTCCAATGACATACTTCATAGAAACAGAACAAAAACAACAAAGCAATCCTAAAATTCATATGGAAGCATTAAAAGAGCATTGCTAGAAGCCTCCTGACACCTAATTTCAAATTATGTGACAGTAATTTAAGTCATAGAAGTACTGGTATGAAAAAATGTGTATACAAATGGGATTGAATAGAGGATACACAGATAAAACCACACCACTACAGTTACCTTATTTTCAACAAAATGCCAAAAAAGCCCCAAATATATGTTGGAGAAAAGACAGCCTCTTTAAAGTGTGGTGTCAGGGAAACTAAATATTCATCTGTAAAGACTGAAACTAGATTTGTATGTTTAATTCTGTACAGAAGTCAATTAAAAATGAATAAAAAACTATAATAGAAGATGTGGAACTTTGAAACACCCAGAAGAAAGCAAAAGGCAGGGGGATCGGGATCCATCCCTGGTGCATGGGCAGGCTTTTGGGAATCCAGTGCCCGTGGTGTGATGCCTTTCGTAGCCTAGGTGCAGTGGGAAGGGGCTTGGACTTGCCTAGGCTCAGTGTGCCGGACTCTGCTAACACCCTATGGGAGATCTTGATTTGGGGGATGTGGGGATGTGGGGTGACTTTGAAGAGAGGGCTTGGTGGGTGGGAGGAGGGAGAAGGTGGGATCTGTGGGTGGTATGTAGAGTGAGGAGAAAATTTCTTAATAAAGAAAAATGAAAAAAAAAGAAACCAAAAGGAAAATATTTCAAGATATACACAGAAGCAAAGATTTTCTGTATAGGATTTTAACAGTTAAGGAAATACTAACAATAACTGACAAATGGGATTGCACCAAAATAGAAAGCTTCTGTATAGCAAAGGAAAATCTACTACCACCACTTTGCTAGAGCAGAATAATGTCTAATTACACTCTAAATCTGATCCTTATGCTCACACATAAGTGTATCTCTCACACCTTATTAAAGCAGCCTCTCTGTAGGGGAAATGGAAACCATTACAGAAAACCACAACTGGACACAATGCAAAGATCAAGGGATTGTGGGGACACCAGTCCTAGAGGGTATGTCTGCACCAAAGCTCCTGCATCTATGGCTCAGGGGAGACCTTGGAAGAGAGGTGGAAAGACCATAAAAGTTAGAATATTAGGAAGTCTTGTGTGAGACTATCTGGTCTACCCTAGAGATGGCAGCACAAACAAGACTTGAACAATGACAATATCGACCTGCTAATGCAAAAAGAGGAAAATCTCATGGACTTCCACTTTTATTCAAAGAACTAGGGGCAACTAATGACTGATCAGAGGGAGAGAATTAACCTCTCTGAGGGATAAGGCCCCTTCCCAATTGGTTACTCAATACAAAGTGATCAATCCCGAAACAATAGATACACAAACAACAGAAATAGACTTACTGGGTTGTATTTGTGTATATAAACATAACAATAATAATCAAAGAAAAAGAGGCTATCTGTTTGAGAGTGGGGGCAATGAAAGGGGTTTGGGAAGGAGGCATGGGAAAGGCTAAAGGGAGGAAAGGGAAAGGGGGAGTGATATAATCATATTTTAATTAAAATGTATTTAAATACTGATATCTAAAATAAAAATTGGCCCAAGCACATATGAATTATTTTCATCATTTTAGATGATAAAGATTTTATATTGATAAAGGTATTGTGATTCCATAATGACATAAAAATTCATGTTTCTATTTACATATAATATAAAGGCATTATCTCTGAAACATGAGCTAATTTGAAGTTGCCACTGTTTATTTTCTGTGATAAACATCCCAAGCTAACTATTGCTTTGATTCTGTTACATAAAATGGCTGGATTGACAGCTTTTGATTCTATTTTCTCCAATTAAAAAGGCAAAATATAAACAAAGATACCCTTTTAATGCTCAACAGCATTTGACCTCCTTCCATTTCAGTAAGCAGAATCTGAATGCCTGTCAGTTTGATGTTTTATTAAAGGTCAGATTGCAGTTTGTAATAAAAAAATCTTAGAAAGGTAGAAGTAATAAGGCTTGCATTTTAGAGCACACATAGTTGTTAAAAGTAATAGCAGATGAATTAATATGTTTCTTTGGTATTGGCATTATTTCATTATTTGTGTATTTTACTTTAAACATTTTGATTCAGTTCTGTATATGCTATTCACTATGGGCTCTCCTTCCTCACCTCTCTCTCTCTTTTTCCTGAGTAACTCTGTTCATATCTTGAGACTCAGTTGCAATATCACCTTCCATGGACAAATTATTTTTATTATATTTAATTTTTTTCTCTTTCTGTCTCCCTCTCTGTCTGTCACAGTGTGCCTGTGACAATCAAATGACAAGCTGTAGGATTCATTTCTCTCCTACCATGTGTGCTTTGGAGCTGTCTTGCCAGCCTTTCCACTGATTCTTAACAACGATACTGTTCACTTAGTACTCATTGATAAAGCCCCATGTGTTTTTAATAGCTTTACACTGAAAAACACTAGTGTTAAGGTATCATTTTGCACCTATTTGCAACCTGAAGACCAGAGAGATATCAAATCTGACAAGAAATGGAAGAAGGTGTGAAGTCAATTTATGAAAGGGGTATCTGTGACAGTGACCACTGCTCTACTCTTCCCGGGACTGATGACTCCCTCAAGAATCTTCACTCTTGGTTCTAAACCCAGGACAGTCACAGACAGATTGAGATATTGCCCCAAGTAGATGTTGCCCTGCAGCAAAGCTAGCATATTTGTACCACCAAATGGTATTTCTTTCCACCTGGACCTGGAAGAAAGATGCACAATGAAACCAGACATTGCCTTTAGCTGTCTGAGTTCCCAAGAACTGGGGAGACTATTACCATATGGTGCGTGCTTTATGTACAGGCAGTCTGTCTGATAAATGGTGAATAAATTGCATGCTTGGAGATTCAATCTTATTTTAAACATAAGTCGGGTCTTTTAAAAAAAGGAGGGGGGAAGGTCCTTGATTGCACACTTGCATAAATGTCAAGTTTGCTTCACTGTCCTCTGTTGACCTACCCACATTTCCTCCACTATAAAAAGGCAGCAGCAAAGTAGAGAACAACGTACAGAGAAGAGAAATATTGAGTAAGTTCAGTGTTAACGGAATTCATGCTTGCCTATAAGTGATGATGGTCGTTTATGAACAAAACACAGACATCAACTTTCTTAATCATGATCTTTTCTCCAAAAGGGGATCTTCTAGTTCACAATAATAGGGTATTTTATTTTGTATTCTACATCTTTACAACAATTGCATAGCCTATTTCAGAATGTAATGATATGATAATTCAGCTTTTCAATAAACCGTATAATGTGGTAAAATCACTCCAGTAGCCAAAGGCCCCTTTATTTCTTTAAACTAAAGTGTAATTAAACTGTGCAAGAAATTTTTATCTGACATCATTTAACATATCCTTCTGAATGGATGTCATTAATTGCTTATATTATTTCCTTTGTCTCAGTCCTACTTATTGTAGGATGTCCTCAGTGAACCTCAGAGATGGCTTTCCTGAAACATTAAGAAAAATTTAAATTCTTCAGTGGTCAATACTTGATGAACTGTTCTATGATTTGGCTATGTAGGGTGGCTCATGTCTGCATCTTGATCTCAGGAGACAGTTTGAATGTCAGAACATCCAGATAGTGCACTCAGTTGCATACGCCTGTGGGTTGCTGTTTTGAGGATGAAGCCAACTTTATGAAGGGTTGTTATTGTGATGATGAAGTTGAGGCCACACTGTCATATGATCTGATGTCAGAAAGTCATCTGTGCCTTGTCGATCATTTCTCATCCACAATTTCTAACATTAAAATACTTATTTTTATTAGACATCTACATTTATATGGACATGGTAAGCTTCTTGATATTCACAATTATTACCATATTTTACCTTGAAGGGATGTAAATTTCATCAGAAATAATATATACCTCATTATAGTTCAAAAACTAGAAATAAGACAATCTAAAGATTGTATGTCATAACTTGCTTTAAAATATTCTTAATATAGTGAGTGCTTCTTTCTATGCTCTTAGTATTTCTCCATGGAGTATTAAAAATTACTTATATAGAATTTTGTTATACAACAAATGATACAACATTGATACAACAATGTATAATATAATCCAGTGTAGTATTTTTGGAAATTATCATCCTTAACCTTTAAGTAGAACTAGATGAAATCATTGAGATAAATAATTGCACATATCCATAATATTATATTGAGAAATATTCTTAGAAGTACAATTCCATATGTAAAGGCATATGTATGTTTAGCCCAAACAAGCCTGTTAGTCTGGATTGATTTTTGTTTCCAAGTAGTCTACAAATACTTAAATATTAGGTCTCATTGTTTTTTTGAAAGTCTTAATCTATGTATCACCAGACTTCAACTCCCCAAGATGAGTTCTATATTTGGCTTAGTGAGTCATAACAGGGATGGCTTAAATTTTCGTGTTCTAAATGTGTTTTCAGGCTTTTTGCTTTGCATGCTGGTTTAAATAAATATTTTAACTGTATGTTTATGGGTGTTTTGCTTGCATGTATGTCTGCACAACTTGTGTGCCTGGTAAGCACAAAGGCCAAAAGAGGGCATCAGATCCCCTGGAAATGTAGTTAGAGATGGTTTTGAGCTGCCATGTGGGTGCTGGGAACAGAACCCAGGTCCTTTGCAAGAGCAGAATTGCTCTTAACTTCTGAGCTATTTCTTTATCCCTTTACATGCTTATTTCATGAGAAGAATATCTATTTATTATGGTAGGATAGTCCCAGCTTATGCCTAGTTTTAGCAAAGATAATCACAGCACCCCTCTTCACTCCCCAATTTGTTCAATTTCATCTGATGTGACTATCAGAGAAATATATTTGGATCTTTATAAATGAATACGAAAATTACTTAGCTCCTGATAGGTGGAAGGTGAGTAAGGAGCAACAGAATCATTGTTATCTGCAGAAGATATCACCAAACCAAGTTTCAAATGAAGAGTTTGAAGTGGGTAAATCAACAGTGTTGTGAGCTACAGTGGTACTAGAAATTAAATTTACCAAGGACCAAGAACTTGTGGACTTGGAGATACTTAAGGTCTCTTGTGGATGGAATTCAATAGAATATTCCTAGCAGGAACATGATATTGAGTAGCCTAGTCATAGTTTACCAAGAAAGGTAGTCCTACAGAAACTTTGTTCATCCTGGTGAGCTAGGTTGAGAATGAGGAACCCGAGAGAAGTAGTTCTTGAAGAATTTTGAAATGGATTTTTAAGTTAGCTCCTTATGTTTACTGCATATTGTAGGTTCCTGTGCACCAGGGAGCCCTCTCCTATGTCAGTTCTGCTACACCACTGATAATGGGCTCTCACTGGGACTCCTCTTGGCTGTCCTGTTGTTGTCCTGTGTCATGGAGATCCTGCTGTTTTTGATCCGCAGGTTCACCTCCTTCACATGTTCCAACAATTCATAGATTCAGTGGATGTTGGGTTGGCCCAATTCATAGCTCTGGTTCTGGGTCTGGATGGTAGCTGGATTCATCAGCCCATCAGCTTTCCCTTATGGTCATTGCCCAGGTGAGCTCTCTAGCACTGCCTCAGCTAGCTCACCCAATGTAGCTTGCAGCAAGGAGCAGGGCCAGTTCTCCTGCTCTCAGGTCCTCAGATCTAGGTTACCCACACTCACACCACCAGGGCCAGCTCTACTGTTTTGTCCAGGCAAGGTACAGGGCCCTCTCTCCCAATTGCTGTAGGGGACATACTAGTGGGGGTGGGGTCAGCTCTCCAGCTCTCCCTCCCTCAGAGCTGACTACCTCACCTGACAACAGAGTCAGCTCTAGTGTGCTTCCCAGGTGGGGTGCAGGGCCTACTCCCCTGTGTGCTGCAGCTGGTGAGGGGCAGGGCTAGTTTCTTACTGGGACCAACTCTCTGGCCTGCCACAGGTAGCAAGGGGTGAAGGGGAGCAGGCATCTTTCCCTCATCCCTGCCTGCACATGGAAGAAAAGGGCGGGGGTAAGGTCTGCTCTGTTACTCTCATGTCCTCAGGGCTGGCTCACTTGCATCCCTGACGTCAGGGTCAGTTCCAGTGGTCAGGCCCTCAGAGTCAGCACACCTTTGTCCTCAGCTACAGAATTAGCTCTAGTGTGCTGCCCAGGTGAGGGGTAGACCCACCTTTCCCAAGTGTGGGGGCAAGCTCTCCCCTGAGGGGGCAGGGCCAATTCTATGCTGCATTATCCAGTGAGAGGTGGAGCCAGCTATCCCAGGACCAGTGAAAGGCATGGCTGGCTCAGTTCAGCATTGCTCCAATGAGTTCTTATGCTAACACAGGCAATGGACATCATCACATACCCCAGCTACAGCAGGACCATGGACCCAGATACAGCCTTTGGCAGCTGCTGAGGCCTGACCATCACCACTGCTTGGTGGCAGCACAGGCCACCCAGATCTGTATAGCTCTGGTGGCAACATGGATCTTGGGCACCAACCTGGTCTCAGGTGCCTGACCAGCCCCTGGGCATCTGCAGAACCCTCAGTGGTAAAAGGAGCCATGGACACCACCCCAGACCCCGGCTGCTGCAGGGTCACAGACTCAAACATGGCCCTAGGCAGTGGCCTGTGCCCAACGTCTCCATGGCCCTGGGTGGCAGCACTGGCCATCTAGATTACCATGGCCCCAGCAGCAGCATGGTCCTTGGACACTGGCATGGTCTCAGGTGGCTGACCAGACCCAGGTCATCTGCACTGCTCTCAGTGTTAACAGGATCCACAGACATCAACTCAGACCCTGGATGCTATAGGGCCACGGACCCAGCTCTTGACTGGACACCAACATGGCCCCAGGTGATAGTGCAGGCCTCTCAAATCAGCATGTCCCTGGTAGCTACATTGCCCTCAGACACCCTTATGGCCACAGATTGCAACCCAGACCACTGGCATCTATGTGGTCTTTGGTGGCAACATGGGCTGTAGACATCAATACAGACCCTAGTTGTAGTAGGACCACAGATCTAGACATGGTCCTATACAGAAACCCAGATGTGGATGTCAGCATGGTCCCAGGGGGCAGTGCAGGCCACTTGGACCAGCATGGCCCCTGGGGCAGCATGGCCCTCTGCCATCTACATGGCCCCAGGTGGTGGCTCAGACCTCCCAATCAGCTTGGTCTTCAGTAGTCTCAGGAGCAACAGACATCAACACAAACCCTGGCTGCAGCAAGGCCACAGACCTGGACATGGCCCTCAGCCACAGCCCTGGTCTGGACAAAACCATGGTCCCAATTGACAGGTCTCCCAAATTGCTCTGACCACAGTGGCAGCACAGCCTTTGGACACCAACCTGGTCACAGGCCACTGTCTAAACCTTGGGCATCCTAGTGGACCCTGGAGGCAACATGGGCCAGGGATATCAACATAGAACCTGACCATGGCTGCACCATGGACCCAAACATGATCATTGGCAGCATCCTGGGTCAGGATGTCACCATAGTCCCAGGTGACTGGGATGGCTACCTAGATTGGCATGCCCCCAAAGGCAGCATTGCCCTAGGATACTAGCAGGGCCTAGACCACTAGTTCCTGCAAGGCCCCCATCAGTGATAGGAGCCACAGGCATCAACACATGCCTCCTTGGCTGCTCCAAGGCCCAAGACTAAGACCTGGCCATTGGTCATAGCCCAGGCCTGGATATCACCCTGAACTCAGGTGGTCAGTAGGTCATTCAGGACAGCCTGTTCCTCACTACCCTCACCTCTCCAGATCAGCCTCTTTCTCCAGCCCATGAACCATTCTACCTCTCCCTCTCTTCCACCTCTCCACCCTGAACTCTCTCACCACAATGGTGCCTGATCACCTAGCTCCAGGGCTCTTGGTAGGGTCACAGGTGGTGCTTGGTTGAGCAGTGACCACCCAAGCCTCAAGGCATGGTGTAGAGCTGATGCCATTCCTCTCTTCCGTGCTCAGGCCTGGAAACCTGGGTGGCCCTTAGTATGATGGTGCAGGTTCCTGGTTGATTGTGCCATCCCCAGACCAAGAAGTATGGGGGGAGCAATCTGTGTCCTCTCCCTAGATCTATTTTTTAAATTACTTGTAGCTTAAATTAATACAGTTTTCTCAAAACATTGCATACAAGCCTTACAATTTGAACAGTATTCATATTATTAAATGTTTGGAGAACAGATTATAAAAATTTAATAGATTTTTTTCATGGAACTCAATTAGACATGAAGCCAAAGCAACTTTATTCATCCCATCAATTACTCAGGGATTTTTTTTTTCCTGGAAGAAGATTCCAAAGCCCCATAATGTTTCCAGTTGCTCTCATATAATATAGGCATCCAATTATTAGAATGGTCTCATTTTAGTATTTGATGTTGCTAGTCAAAAGTCTCCCCCTCCCAACTTTGACCTACCTCTCATTTAAAAGCTAAGGAACGAGCTAGTATGGGAGGGTACAGGGATATGGCTTAAAGAGACTTCTGGCTTCCTTTTTCTTGAATAGCTCCATATCCTCTTCTCTACTCAGTGAGCTAGCCTTAGTTTTCAGACCCTCCTGCATAAAAGATGGAGCCACTGTTAGGGCAATCTTAAATCACTGATACTATAGTACAATTCCATTTATGCTCTACAGACATGGCTTGGGGTGAGCTGGGCAATATCCCTTTCCAGTCCCCACGTGTGAGAGGAAGTACAGGCAGCACCATATTCTCTGAAGAGACATTTCTCTGCTTTATTAATTCCCACTTTTTAGACCATTCTTGATATGCTAAAATTTTCTCACCTCCCACCTTGGAGTTTCCCTTTGGCACTTTTAATGGGGAATGGAGACAAGCAAACTGTAGTATATTTATATGTTGAACTGCTTTTTAGCAAACAAAATAAGAACCACACATACAAAACAAAGCCAAACAAATCCTGTATGGCTGACTCACACAACATTTAGATGAATCTTCAAATAACTACCCTGAACAACCGAAGGCAGGCAGAAAGTGTACAAATTATATTGTTTGACATATGTGAGGTTCTGGTCAGGTCAAATCAATCAGAATGTGTTTGTCTCTGGCTGGGGAAGAAGACGGACTGGGATGATGCCTAATTGAGGATTGGAATATGCTATCTCATGTTTGATGTAATATACCTAGATATATACCATTATCAGCATTCCAGTTTGGTTGTGATTATATTATATGTAAATTATACTTCTATAAATTAATTAAGAGTACTTAGAACTTAGATTTTTAACACATGTATTTGTCTCATTTTTAAATAGTTCTTTGAGAATTTCTTACTATGTATTTTGATCATATTCACCTCTCCTCGAGCTGTTCCCACATCAGTACTTCCTTCCTTTCCCACCCAACTTTGTGTTGTCTGTTTTTAAACCCATCAAAGTCAATTTGAACTGGTAATATACTCTTGGATAAGTAGCCTTCCAATGGAGCCTGGACCTACCAGGGGCAATACCTTTAAAGAAAACTGAATCTCCCTCTTTCAGTAGCTATTGATTGCCAATTAGTTCTTAGCTAGGGGTGGACTTCATGTCCACCTCCTCTCTCCATGCAGGAGTTTTGTCTGGTTTGAGCTTGCACAGGTCTTGAACACACTGCCACAACTTTTGTGAGTAAATGCGAAACCAACTTGCTATGTCCAGAATGGCCATAACCACCCGGAACATGTCCAAACTTATCTGATCTCAGAAGCTAAGCAGGGTTGGGCCTGTTTAGTAATTATATGGGAAACCTTAGGTGTTTTTGGAACAGGTTTTGCAGAATGATGGTATGGGAGACACTGAAGACAAAAACATACCATAAGTTCTCCTTCACTTACAAAATTATCTTGTGTTTTTGTTGAACATTTTATTATATCAGAGTGGGTTAGATATTACATTTTCTTCTTACTTTTTTGTTATTTGCTAACATTATCTTGACTTTGCTACTTTTATTCAATTATCAATATAAATGTTGAAAATCTGCCTTCTACCTCCTTTCAAGCTGCCATCAGTCATACGTACATTTGTGCTTCTTAATATGCTCTACTTAAGCATATTAGTCCTCAGTGACTATCCTTCAAATCATCTACATGACACAAATATCACAACTAGCTTATCAAATATGATGTTGACCTGAAAATGCACCACTCTGATTCCTCTGCTTTCTTGAATTATCAATATTTTAAAAGATATTATTAAACTAAAATATGTGAACTTGAGACATGTCTTTCAAAAGCATTGTTGATATTTTGAATGTCATAGACTTCTTTTATGCCCCTATCTTTTAAAATCATATTTTAGTTTTTATTTATAAGTATATACTGTAAAGAACACTTATCAGATTACAACCCTTTGCCCTTTATAGATAAAGTAGAAAGATCTTCAACTTCCAGAAATATGACAGACAGAGCTGATAAGGAACAGAAAATTCTACACTTAAAAATAGACAGAGATGCTAGAAGAAAGTGTTGTAACCATTTTATACAGCTGAGCTTTAAAGAAACATTGGAAATGCCCTGATAAGAGTTGAAGAATTGAAGAGAAAAGAAGACTAGAGTACTAAGCAGAAGCCGATGTAGTGGGTTCTTAGCGGATTATAGGATTCTGGAGGCTGCATATAGTTCTCTGATGCCATCACAGAGGCAGGAGATGTGGACCTGTGCTGTGGGATGTTCTGTATGGCAAATGTGTTGCTAATAAAACACTGATTGGCCAGTGGCTAGGCAGGAAGTATAGGCGGGACTAACAGAGAGAATAAAAAGAACAGGAAGGCAGAAGGAGTCACTGCCAGCCAGCCACCGCCAGGACAAGCAGCTTGTAAAGATGCCGGTAAGTCACGAGCCATGTGGCAAGGTATAGATTTATGGAAATGGATTAATTTAAGCTATAAGGACAGTTAGCAAGAAGCCTGCCACGGCCATACAGTTTGTAAGCAATCTAAGTCTCTGTGTTTACTTGGTTGGGTCTGAGCGGCTGTGGGACTGGCAGGTGAAAGAGATTTATCCTGACCATGGACCAGGCAGGAAAACTCTAGCTACAGACCTGAGCCTGAAACATTTTAGTAAGCTAGGATCAACCACCATGAGAAAGCTACTGGGGCTAGAGATGGAACTCTGGTAAAGCATTTGCCTCTGCAGCCTTTATCTGGGCCTCTGGGTTCCTTCCCTAGGGCTATAAAACAAAATCCCAACAAAACAAAACAGAAGCATACTCTCACCTATGGCTTTACAAATTGTTAAACACACAATGCTATTGGATGTGAGCTCACATGATGAAACTCACAGGATAATAGTCTATCATAATTGAGGAACATCAAGGATGATCAGAACAGCAGCCCTAATTGGGACATTTCTATATTCCATCACTTCCAAGACTTGGAACATCAAGGAAGAAGAGGTGGAAAGAACTGAAGAGACAGAGAATGAGTGTGGGGCAGTATCATGAAACACTGTCCTCTGCACATGACATGGCTAGTGTACTCATAAATTCGCAGTAACTGTGGTTACCTGCACAAGACCCATACAAGATCAAGCCAGACAAAATTTTGGCCTAGAGAGGGTAGAAGATGTTTAGGCCCCACCTCTTCCTGAGGAATTGATAGTTTCTGGAGGGAGAACGATTTCCTCTTCTTTGAGGATATGGCCACTGGTTGATTTCCCATGTTGTTCCAGTGGATACAGCAATACCCTTGCATGTATTGACAGTAATAAGTAGACTTACTGGGTTATAAAAAGACATGAAATTAGGTGGATGACCTGTTGAGGGGAAGATGAGAATTGGAAGCGGAGGAGGGAGTATATATGAACATATTTCATTGTATGCATGTATGCCATTCTCAGAATAAAGAAAACAATTTCAAAAGAATAATCAGAGCATGCTCATAACCTCAAGAACTTTGGGAAATAAATCCATTTGATTATGATGATAAAATAAGTACGTTTGAAACAATTCAAGACATGAAGTAGGAATCAAAGACAATTGTAAAAATCATAGGTAGATTTTATCATGTATAACCTTCAGACTTATGTAAGTAGAAAAGTTTAAATCTATTATAGAAATAAATCAGCAGTTTTTCCTATATCAACAGGATTTTCCAGACTTGATTCTAAATAAATTCACCAACAGTCACTTTCGATTCAGAGAAGTATGTTTTCAGAGTGTCCTTTATAATGTATACAAACTGTCCAAGAGAAATAAACTTTTTTTAAAAAATGTGCTTTAAATATTTATGAAATGGATATGTTTTATTTTATCAGGTTGGGATACAAAATAATTCTCATGTCTTTTTAAAAATTTGTACTCATTATCAGCTTTGATACGTAATATTTAAAAAAAAATCTTGTACCTGACTAGCCCATCAACAATAATTCTAAGAATGATTGTTTGGTCTAAGTGCTCTAGTTCTGATTATTGTTACATTGAGGAAAGAACATTAGACATATTTTGTTATTGCTGTTTTAGTCCTAAAGCTTTAAGCTTTTCTGCTGCTCCACTTTTTGTATTTTGGTATTGTAGATAGGTAAACTATTTGGTGGAGTCCTTCTTTGTTGTGAAGACAACAGCAAGCACATACTCTAGGACTGGTTATGGGTGGGGCAAATGGAAGCCTCTACTCCCTGGCTCCTCCAGATGTGTCTTGATTCAAAGATGTTCCAGCATCAGCATCAGTCATGCACTAGGTAAGGAATCAGTTTTCTCCAAGTTTCAGAGAATGACTGAGCTTATCTCTATTCAAGAAATGCTTCATCCTGAAAAAGAAATGCTACTTTCTGCTTCCTGTCATATCCCCATCATACAAAAAGGGGGAAGAGGAGAGAAAAGAAATGCTGGAATAGTGTTCCCTATGTCTCCCCTCTGTGAGGCTGGGGGAGCTAATACATAACACCATAAGTTCATCATCTTCAGTTCTTTTGATCCTCAATTATTTGTTCCTAAACTTAACCATAACCTATTCCAATTGTCATGGTCACAAACCTTTTCCATTCCTTCTTGTCTAAGAATTTTAATATATACCATCTCAGCAATAGGCAATTCTAGCTTGAAATATTTCCTAAAATATAGATTTTTCTCATTCAGAATAACTTTGTTACGCCCTGTAATAAAGAACTTAAAAAATCCCTAAAATCAATTCTAGAACTTTCTTTAATAATCTAGTTTTATTATTTTCAGCATAAATTCAATGGACAGTTCTAAGAACTCATCAAATATTACAAGAGATGAATTTCTTGTGTTGATATACCAATTACAAGGGCTTGCAAATCATGTTGTATACTTTTTACTCTCTCCAACTTCCTGATACAGTTTTGGTCTTGGCAAAGAAGAGATCAAATATGAAGATCACATTGTAAAATGATAAAGCAGCCATTAAAAACAAAAGGGTAAAAGATGAGAAATGTTAACTAGGAATACTAGATTTGAATGAAGGTCACCAGTGCTAGGGAGGGTAATTTGCTTTACTTTATTCACTCTGTCAATTCAAATATTAAAAAACACTGGCACCATAAGAGGAGAACATGAACTTAGGAGGGAAATGTGATGGAGGTTTGGGGGTGAAGTTAAGGATGAATATGATACAAGATATGATCAAGATACATTGCATACACGTATAAAAATTCAAAAACACAATAAAATTTAAAAAAATTACAAAACACTCTCACTTGTAATGAGCATCCCATTGCCTAGTTAAGTTATATAGAATTAACTACCACCACAGACTTGTCATGGGAAAGGTAGGTAGTAAGCTATGCCTTTGTGGGGCTCACTAGATATCTGGGCTCAGTTCTACTATATAAGACTGTTGATGGTATAGGCATCTTTATTTAATTCTTCCCTTTTCATAATCAGAACAATTGGGTGATGTCCAAGTCATGAGTGGCTTAGGAGTAGGACTAAAGCTAGGTGTGTAGGTGGTACTCGACAGTGGATAAAATGAAAAGATATGACAAGTACAAGAACAGGAAGTGCCTGAGAAAAATGCATTATCAGGTGGTCAGCTGCAAGGACAGTCAAAATAATAAATTGCACTGGAAAACTAATCGAGAGGTGAAGTGTTTTCCTGGCCTTCCTCATTATAGTTAAAGAATAAAATTTGCTGCCAAGGAGACTCACATGCTATATGCTTTTGTCTTTGCCTTGATCTTTCTACAAGGATATCACTCGAGCTTATGGTTTAAAACAAGTATATAAGATTAGAAAGCTTCTTTGTTATATAACCTGAATTATAAAGGTTTTCTTTAGTTAATGAGTAAATATGTCCATAAAAACAATCTCTATTATGAACAAAAAATCATTAAAAGATGATTTTAAAGTTTTAGATTTTGACCATTTTATACATTTTCTATTTCTATTTTTGCTTTATGTTTTCCAAGATTTTCCCAGATAGGTTTCATTAGTTTTAGACACTTAGATGTGCAGAAAATTCTTCATTAACAGGTGGAGAATACTTGGACAGATGAAACAAAATTCTGAAGATAATTAAACAGAAAGCATAGTCACTCTAACAAAATCAGTCAAGTAAACAAAGGCAATGCCACTATTTTATTCTCATTTACCTCATATTTCTCTTCATCTTTGATGACTTTGGTAATTATCTCAGGGTTTCTATTGCAGTTAAGAGACACCATGACCAGGGCAACTCTTATAAAAGAAAACATTTAGTTGGATCTGGTTTATAGTTTCAGAGGCTTAGTTCATTATCGCTGTGATAGGAAGCATAGCAGCATGCAGGCAGATATAGTGCTGGAGAGGTAGCCAAGAGTTCTACACCTTGATCTGTGGACAGTAGGAAAAGACTTACACCCTGGGCCTGGCTTGAGCATATATGAGACCTCAAAGCCTACCAGCAAAGACACACTTCCTCCAACAAGGCCACACCTTCTAATAGTGCCACTCCCTATGAGCCTGTGGGGGGATTTTATTCAAACTACCACAGTAATCATCTTGTTCCTTGTGTAATTGAAGTAAGTTCTATTTAATTAATATTAATTATGTCACTGTACCTGGCAACACAGCTTCAGCTTAGTGATACACAAGCCTGGGGTGGCCTCATTTGGCTCCTAGCAATTAAGTATGACTCGCTAGTATGGAATGGGGTGATGAGTATGGTAACTTTAAAAAATAGCTACGACTTGTCTTCCTTCCTCTTTTCCACATTGTAGCCCATATGAGGAGTTGTAGTGTATTTCCCACTTCTTTTCTGTTTAGGAAGGACTCCAGCCGTATTATAGCCTTCTCCTGAGTATGGTGTTTCCTTTTTTATAATCTATCCATTTGTCCTGGAAACGGAGCATGGAGGAAACAACAGACTTTCTAATAAGATGAACTAAATACACTTCCAGTTACACACCTATCAAATGTCATACACTAAGCTAAGCAGTTTAACATGAAATACAAACTTTTTCACAGATAACTCTGTTTATCAAAGGATGGGAAGTGTGGGTGTGCAGATACGTTTGACTGTTGCCAAGTAAAGAAATGCAGGCAGACTTGGCTTAATATAATATTAAGAAAATTATTTACATGACAGTGTTTGAATAGAAAACAGGAGGGGAATTTTTAGGGAGATAGAGAAAACTGGGTGAGCAGAGGATTCTGAGAAAATGACATAGTTAAAAGCACCAGGAATCTATCTCCTAGCCATATCAAATTACACTTGCAGAATCGCTCTGATTACTGTTTTGAAACTCTTGAAGTTTTATAACATATAGGGAAAAGTTTCAGTAATATGTTTTGGTCAATTTCAGCTCTTAGCAGAGAATCAGATACTGTCCTATGATCTCCTGCACATGGTGACTGCTTCTGAACACAGAGGTACAGATAAAGAGGCTGTAGTCGTTGTCACGAGACACCTCTCTAGTATGGCAAGTCACTACCCTTGGGGTGAAACAGCTTCTGGGGAATTTAAAGAGTAAGCACCTTCTCTCCATCTCTTTCTGTTTCCCCCTCTTGAAATCCAGATATTGAAGACTAGAGCTTACAAAAGGATCTGAACATACAAGGAAAATTAGAAAGTCATCATAGCTGTCTCAGGAAAGGGATAGCTTAGAAAACATGCAAGATCTTTAATTTATACTTTATGCTGATTTTTGGTGCAGAGAGGTTACTGCAAAATAAATGAAACATAACAATCATTGTTCAAATGATCAACCCTTGGGCAAAGAAGAGATGATGAGATTCAGAGAAACCACATTAGTAGATTCGAATATTGTTTTCAACAAAAAAATGATAAGGCAAACAAAGCATCAGGAATGTGTGTCCTACTATACAGGAAAAAGTCCCTAACTGAATCTGTTCCTGAGAAAGACCTAATGGAAAGCTTGCTCAACAAAAAATTCAAGACAACTAAAAAAAAAAAAAGACGTGAGAAAAAATCAAGAAAACAATGTATGAATAAAATAGAAACATCAATCCAGTGATAGATAACGTAAAAGAGAAACTGAAAAGAAATTCTAAGCCAGGCAGTGGTGGCACACACCTATAATCCTAGCACTTGGGAGTCAGAGGCAGGCGAATCTCTGAATTTGAAGTCAGCTTGGTCTACAGAGCAAGTTCCTGGACAGAAAAGGCTACACAGAGAAATTCTGTCTTGAAAACAAAAACAAAAACAAACAAACAAAGAAATTCCAGCAGTTGAAAAAAATAGCAATTGAAAAGAAAAGGTCACTAGTGAAATTCAAAATTCAAAATATGAGCAGGTACAAGAAAGATTCAGTGAAATTGAAGATGGGACAACGAGCTTCAGGAACAGAAAGAAAAAGAGTGATAAATGTAAACAACCCAATGGATCTATGAGACATACACAAACAGACCAAATGCACATTGTTGGAGTTTTAGAAGCACAAAATAACATCATTGGTCATGACAGAAGGCCAAGTGCATCTTTTTAATTGATCCTCCATTTGCTTTTTGTAGCCAGTTTAGCCTCTTTCAAGGTTTCTGAGACTCTCTATAATCATATCCAACTGTACTATATTCAAATCTGTCCTTCACTACTTGCTGGCCTTCAATTTTCCCACTTGGTAGGCTGCCTTGTGTTACTTCTCCTATTTTTTTTTCACGCATGAAAATTCTATTCCCTGCTTAAAACAGTCAATGTTACTCCTATACTATTCCCTTTCTAGATAACCCCAGTCCTCGCTGCTATCACCTTACAGTGAACTCCTTTGAGTACTTAAGTTCTCATTAGAGCATTTTACATGGCTTTGCATTGAGATTTATCTGTTCCATGGGAAACTGTTTTGCCCTCAATTGCAGTATGAGAGGGTGGATCCATCCAGTTGGCAGTCCTGGTTATATTTCTGAATTACTTGGAGTAGTTAAAATGTATTGCGACCTAGGTACCACAAAAAACAGCTATACCATATTGTCTGGAAGTTAAGCCTTCCCTGTCACTTTCTAAAAGTCCTGAGTGATGCAAATATATAGCCTAAATCAACAGCCTTGTTTCAGATAGAATGGAATAGAGTCACCATTGTAAAAAAAAATAAGCTCTAGAAAACAATTAATTTATACAATGTGACAATGGGAAGGCCACAACATCAGTCAGAGAAACCTGTTAGGATAATGTCACTTCTTGTCACAGGATTCCCTACTTAGGATGATTAAGTTGTGTTCCGGTTCATGTAATGCCAAGGTCATCTAAACCCTTGAGGAAAGCAGTGTTTTGAGTTGTTTGAACACCTTATTGTTAGCTAAACAAAACAACAACAACAACAACAGACAGGGAGGACACAAATTCAGATCTCTGTGGTCTGGCTACTTATGTCTCCTTTTTGCTGATAGCAATTTGGGGTCACATTACAGATACCATTTCTAGCAGGTTCCTCAAAAAGGAAGCTCTTTAGATATTCTGAGCAGAAGTAAATTGAGTACAGAAAAATAATTCCTTGTAAAATTATTGGAAGAGTTAGAGGGATCAAATTCAGGAGACCTTCATGTAGGTGGAGTTTAAAGTCACATATCAATGTGACTGCAGTGTGGGACTCAAGAAATGAAACATCATACCTACTATGCTGTTCATTTTTATGACCTCTACAATATAAATTTTGAGCTTCATCTTTGGCCTACAGTTCCTTGGAGGGTTTGCCTTATGTCAACCATTCCATAACTTTTATAAGTTAGATGTCCTTCTGTTAGTTGTGATTGTACTGGCTCACCACTTAACTTCCCTGAGAATGCAAAGTCAACGTTTGAGAAGTTGGCATCTGTATGATAAGCATGCCTTTAATCCCAGCACTTGGGAGGCAGAGGCAGGCAGATTTCTCTGAATTCAAGGCCAGCCTGGTCTACAGAGCAAGTTCCAGGACAGGCTTCAAAGCTACACAGAGAAACCCTGTCTCAAAAAAACAAAACAAAACAAAACAAAACAAAACTACCACTTCGCCATTTCAGCCCCAAGAACTCTAAGCATTAGCTTTAACAGATAAAACTTCAGGGTTGTTTTTTTTTTTTTTTTTT